>VNJO01001328.1:0-13925 GCA_008042535.1 Drosophila tani | reverse complement strand
GCATTTTGTTGGCTTTTCCCTCTTGTGAATGTATGCGGCCACTGACGCACACACTAATACAAATTAGTTAGAGCAAGAGGAGAGGTTGGGTGTCAGTCTGGCAGCCCTTCACCGCAGAATGGCAACGCAACAGTCAAGTCACGTCAAAGGCAGTCTGTCTCCCTCGCTGGGGTTTTCCCCTCCATCACTGTTCCGCTCTTTTCCGCCCGTCTGCGTATTTCATTTCAATTTGAATTCGCCCGATGTTCTATTTAAATGGTTACGTAATTGCATAATTATGGGCAAATGTAAGTCGAAACTTGTGGTTCGTTCTGCAAACAAGAAGACTTCCACAAAGAGTTTCGGTATTTGTTAAGTGGGAGGAAAATTAATTCGGGGCAAGGGAAAAGCATTGAGGAAGGTCAATGAACTGAAGGGGATTTGCTGAGAAAATTCGATGGCGAATGGAGGATGGAAGCTGCTGTACACAGAATATAAATGACAGTCATAACTCAGGTTTTAGACTAGAAAAATATCCTTTTGGGGGAGAACAAAAAGGAGGAGTTCTTATGTGGGAAACATAGAAGATGGATGCCAAGAGTACAGTAAAGTGAGAGAGCTAGGGTTGGAGTTAAGTATCGGTATAAATATTATAGATAAAGATGGGAAAATATAGAAAATATTTTTTAACTAAGCCCTATGCCTTAAACTTTGTCTTAAAAAACAAAAGAATTGGGTTTTTGACTAACTTTGGTATACTCGAGATATCTTTATGGTGAAATAACGAAACTAAGAACCAATTTTCTATAAAAAAGGATAGTTAAGTTTGTTAACAAAATTCTTATAAATATTTAAATTTAAAAACATTGAAACCTAAAGCGAAAAACTCCCCCATTATTCCACCTCACCTTACCTTATTTCTCTATCCCCAAACATCACGCACTCATCTCTCAATCCTAGAATGGGAATGGGAATGAGAATGAGAGAAACCAGCCCCACATGTCAGACTTTTAATTAAATGCTATAAATCAAATGCCCGACAACTTTATGCAAATCGTGTTTGGCCTTAGGGCAAAATCCATAAAACAGTAAGTACCATTTACACATTCAAGAAAAAAATTAAGAGAGAGATAAAGTGCAGAATGCAATTTATTATAAGTTACTTGCTTCAGAAAATAAAAATCTACAGATAAAGAGACATACAAAAAATGTCCTTTTTTTAAATCCGCATCACGTTTTTCAATTAAAAACCCGTTTCCTTCTTGAGGCTCCTTCTCTTTTATCTCTTCTATTTTCGTTCCCACATTTTCGCCGCCTTTTGCTGTCAACAAGGCGAGGCGTGAAAAAACGCCGGGAAGAAAACGCAGTAGCGTTTATTTCCGCTACGCAACCGCGTCGGTGGCACGTGATTTGCGTTGAATTTTCATTTTTGTTGATTTTTGGTATTGTTTGTTTCCCCCGTTTGCGGCCGGTCGCAATTGGCAATTTAATTTTTGCGGTCTAACATTTATGCAATCAATTTTTAACTGTATTTTTATGTGCAAATATAACTAATATTGTAGCGAAAATATTTAACTTGAATGGCGGCAATTATTTCAGCAATTTGACAATTAAATATGAATGCCAAGTTAGGCTTCGGGGCTTATATTTATTTAGAATGCTTAAAACCACTCTTAAATAGAAAAACAAATAATTTGGAATTCATTAAGTTCTTTTATAAATAATTTAATATATAATTGAATTAAATTAAATACATTATATCAGTTAGTAGCTAAGCAATGTACTTTAAATTCTGGCCTTAGAAGAACACATAATTATACAAGTCTAAACAAAAACCATTTTCTAAATTATTTCTCGAGAGGAATTTATTTTTTCTTTGTATCTTAAATATTCAAGAAACCTCAATTAAAAATCATTTTCCTCCCAAAAATTTGCACATCATTTTTTCCAGCAAATCAGATATTAAATTGCCAGGCACTTGGCACAACCCGCAGGATAACAAAAACAACACCCACAAATTATGCACAGACAATAAAAAGCAATGAAATTTCACTTTGCCACCGACTCTGCTCTCACAGCCATTGTGTATTCGGTTTTTCTCCTCCAGGAACAACGAACAACAAACCCGGCAGCTGCTGCCCTAAAGAAATCAAAACACTTAAAAAATCAATTAAATATTTACACAAACACACAAAATGGCGGCGGCTCAGAGCACTTAAAAATGACTGCCACAGCAGCGGCAACAAAAACAATGCTGCATGAATTTAACAAAGAAAGCAAAGAAATTTACACTGAGAGCGAGCAGCGACGAGCTCTGTAATGTAATTGAGGCGGCAACAAATATGCGAACGCAAAATGAAATTAAAAATTTATTATGGCTCAGCTGTTCTCCTGTTTTGGGGGGCAAGGCAAGGAGAATACAAAAAGACTGGGAAATATAACTAAAGCAGTTTTAAAGGCGTACAAAGAAATATGCAAAATAATTGCAGAGAAGCAGACTTTTACAGTGAGCATTCCTAATATCTAATTAATGTTTAAAAAGATAACTAAATTTAAAAAATTTAACCTAAGGCTTGGGAAACTTTCTTTGTAAAATTTCTGTCGCTTGAAAATTTCTATAAAAGTGCTACAAAAAATTTTACAACGGTTTTCATAAGAAACCCTAAGCAATATAATTTATAACATCTTTTAGCAGGGTTTCAAGCGATTTCTAATCTTTAGAAATTTATTTATCAATGAATAAAACTTTTTTAAAGAACTTGAAAACAAATTTAAATTTTTATTTATTTTATTTTTGACTTTCCCATATCCTAGCAACCACTGTAACGGAAATGGAAATTGCAATTGCAAAACAGACGCGCAAACACATCGCAGAAATCTCTGTGTGCGGTGAAAAAAAAGAAGGAAGGAAGCGAAGGAGGTGAAAGGATAGAGGACAAGGGGAATGGAGAAGGAATAAAGGCAGCCAGTCAAGGCAGCTGCCATTGCTGCTGTTGAAGTTTTGCATTTCCGGTATGCAAACAAACACGCACACATAGAGAGTTTTGGGTACGAGAGTGAGAAAGACACAATCTGAAGACGTAACAATATGTAATTGTTGTTGCCCATTGATAAAGCTTAACAGTCACAAAAAAAAAAATAGAAAAACAAGACAGTAAGGAAGCGAAACAAGCCACAAAACTCATTTGCATTTAACACGTTGACACACCAGCAGGAAGTTACAGTGGCAATCAACTAAATGGAGCTAAAGATTTTAAGCTAAGGGAGAATTTAAGAATTAAAATATATATTCTAGCTTTTAAAATGTATAGAAAAGGAAGGGTTCGTTAGAGTAAGCTATGAGAGCTTTATAAGTTTCAAATTAAACAATACAACTTTGTATTTATTAGTCTTTACAATATTTAAGAACACATTCACACCACTCACACTCCAAATTTAACAAAGAAACCTTTAAATATAAAAAATACCTTTTATTTGCATACAGTTTTATTTACTTTATTCTTAATATTGTCATGCACTTTAAATGCCATGGTCTTATTCAGGGGAATCCCCACTTTTTTTTGGCTGCACACTGAATAATTTAATTTAAGGCAAAATCAACAAGGGGCAAAGGCCAACCGAAAGCCTTTGATTACGACTGTTATCATCGGAGCCTGTCACTGTTTTATTACACACAAACACACACCGAGAGACACTTCTTTCTTTATATTTCTCTTGCTGCTTGCTTTTCCACTTTGACTGATTGAATTTTTCTCCGGCGCGCCTAATTGTACACTTAAAACGGGGACCCGGAAATAAATAATGAAAGAAGCCGGGCGGTCTCCCTCTTATTCTTTATTTTTATTTTTTTGGGGTTAATTGTAAAGTTAAATGTGAGTTTTACAAAAAGTATTGCCTACTTAAAAGAGGGCACACAATGGCTCGAACGCGATAACGGTACCGAAACGACGACGGTTAACGACAATCGACGAGGACGAACGACGCAGGATAACGCCGCTGATCAGGACATCCGCACCGTTGGAAAGCACGATTTATACTAAATACTGCCTTTCGCCTCGGCAGCGGAGTCGGCAAATTGTCAAATTGAATTTCGCACACACGCACACAGACCCACAGCCAGAGTCCTTTGGCTAAGGTCCTGCAGGAATTGGCTCTCTGTTTACAGGCGGCAAACGTTGTACTAAAAAATAAAACCCTCGCTTATTCTCTCTAGCTGGGAAATTGCCTCTCGTTTGTAATCGGGTTCGGGTTGCCAGGACTCTTGCTCTTCCACATGTTGCCATCATAGCAACCTGTTAGACCAAGGATAATATCTCCTTCTACCAAAGTTGTAAGCCTCTTAATTTAATGAATGAAATAAGTTACGGGGAACTACTAAAGAAATACTATTATTATTAACATTAATAAGTATTATTTTAAAGAGTTTTTTTAGAAATAATAATACGAAAAATATTTTAAATATTAAAAAAAATGTGACAGAAGTTTTGATTAAATATGATAACAAAGAATCAAAAAACTATGTTCAATATAAAATCATTGAGGCCCTTGTTTCTTATACAAGTTGTTAAATTTATAGTTTTTATAATTAAAACGCTTAATTCCAGATTAAGTTAATTACTTGTTCCTATAGAATTTATATGTTTCATAAAAGAGCACATATTCCCCTATTTTCCGCTGTCTTTGTTGTATAAAAATTAATATAAACCACTAAAATTACTTTGTTTAAAATACATTTTTTATCTAAAGCAAGGAAATTTTTGAAAAATATTAAAGAGAAAATTACCCCGACCATAAAAAACCGCGCATGCGTCAAAGTTATTAACGGTAATAGGGAAATTTTAACTTACGAAACGGTTAGGGAAATTATTTCGTGAACTAAAAAAGCCCAAAACAAAAATATTTTGCCAGCAAAATGTAAACAAAAGGAAACTAGCACCATCGTTAAGAAATCTTTATATTAAGAGGTATGTGTAATTTTAAAAAGTAATCCACATTTTCTGTTTAAGTAAAAGTATATTACTTGCCCAGAAACAAACTAAAACTTCCTAATGACATGAGACCCACTTAAATGGCTTCGTTAGGCACTCTCATGTGCTTAAGCCGTCATAGTAGGTAAGGTCCAGCTATTAATTCAGATCCTTTAGGCTATCCCCACCGCAAACAGCAACCGACTAACCAACTGATGGACATACAAGGATAACAGCAAACAACGACAACAACCACAAAACGTTGACAACGAACGGTGTTGTGGTGTGGCCAGCCGAAGAACAAATGCCGGCAACTTTAACCGCGAAAAAGGTACAGAAACAACAACAAGGAACAGAAAAAAAAACAAAAGGAAAATCTCGGTTAAGTAAATAAGATTTTGTAGATACCCTGAAAGGTAAATATGTTGGAGATCTTGATGGTTTTATTTAATAAAATATATTCACAAATTGCCAAGGAACATTGTTGAATAAGTAAGAGTTTCGGAAGATGGCTTACCTTCCTTATCAGCATCCATGGCGTTACCATTAATATGAGGTACTTATTATAAATTTCAAAAATAAGTATAAATTGTATGTTTAAGAAAATGAACAAATTGAAATACGACACACCTAATACCCTCCAAAAAGGGCATCACTACGCAGCCAAAGAGGCATGAATGGGCCAAGTTGAAGTGGAAACGGAATGTATCCAACATCCACGACAACAACAATGGGAAATAAGGAAAACCTGAATGTGGCAAGGTTGAACCTAGACGACGACAATAAATACGCAACAAGAACTACAACAACAATGGCAAAAAAGTAGGGGTAATCAGGTGGGCGGAGAGGAGCTTGGAAAATCCTAGGTGGAAAGAGCAGCTCTCCTTCTCCATCTCTCACAGTTTCTGTATCCGTCTCTGTCCCGCTCTCTGAGCCATATCATCGCCGCATCATGATGTAAAAACTTTCCGGGTTTCCCCGCTTTAACCCGCAGAAAAACCTCTAACCCGAAAGCCCTAGGACCCTTCCCCGATTTTCCACGCCCCCTTTGGAGTCTGGGACCTTTAACAGAATTTTTGTTTACAAACTTTTGCTTGTTTGTATATTCTATCCAGACGGGGGGGATGGCAAGGGGAACGAAAGGCAAAGGACCTCAAGCCCTGTCCACAAAGGACCTCTATCCAACGCTCCGCACTCCGCACCCTGCCCCTTCTCTTGGCTTTTTCTGCGGCGACGCGACGCGCGTTAAAAGTTGCGAAAATTTCGTTGTTTTTTACTTTCGTATTTTTTTCCCAGTGACGCTTAACAAGAAATTCCTGATGCGATTATGAGGCTCTTGTTAAGGTGAGCCAGGAAAATGTTCAGGCACAACCAGATCGCATGACACAGGCAGTGAAAATTCCTTTGTGGTCGCAGCGGTCTGTCGAAAATAAATAAAAAGGAACCTGATTGCGAACGGGCGGGATTTCCTTCTTGATTAAGAATACTTTCAAGAGTTAATGGATATCGATTTAAAAGTAGCTGAAAATGTATTTTAAGCAAGGGCTACTGTTTGGTGGGAATTAAAAATAAAATTAATTAAAGGAGAAGACTATAACAATTTTTATTATTATTTTCATTGCAATGAAGTCTACGAAAATCCTATAAATAATTAAATGAAATAATATAGAAACTGTAGCCTAATCAACTATATTCTTTATAAATTAATTCATAAGCTCGCAATAAATAATAATAAATCTGTGAGCCCTAAAAGAAGAAAAATACAAAACCATAACTCAATTAGCCGAATCAGAAGGCCGTAAAATCGCCAACCAAAAATCTATCGAATTCCAAAAGGCACAGCCGCCAATCTCCTTGGAAACCCAATAAACTCCTTGAGCAATTGCAAAGGACGACCGCAGGGAAAATGGACTCAAAAGTCTAGGTGGCTGACACACACCGCCCCCATTTCGAAGGGGATTCCCCTACTTCCTGCAACCGACCACACAATGCAATAACGCCGACAGATTACAAAGTGCACATGTGGTAAGCCTCCGAAGTAGTAGTAGCAGCGAAAGAGATGGCGGCAGGACGAGTTGGGTTCGGAAAGTCCTTGTAAAGGAACAACAGGAACAAAGCACTTGGAACCTTGCGGTGAAAACCTTGTGCGTACACCAATGGTCCTTTCTCATGGCCTAACTACTTTTGGACTATTTTTAGTGGGTACTTCTAAAAATGAATCTGAACTAACTTTAAGAACATCTTAAATTTTTTGAAAACAAGATGTGATGAAACGTGTTGAGTGTTGATTCGAGCTCAGAAAATATACGTTATCTCTGAAAACCCTAGCTTGCATTTTATTTACAGCTTATTTAAAAACTTTATAGAATTACAACTTTTTTTAAAATTATTTTTACTCAATTATATTTAATTTAAAGAAAGAGTATTTAGCACCTCGCCTTCCTCTGGTCAAGCTCACTTCTATTATTCGGATGGCATTCTGCCGAACTCCATTAAGTTGACGCGAAGAACTTTGGTTTTGTGGTCGCCGGGTTCGCCCGCTGCTTGTTGCTTCCAGAGCTGTTGCGTTGCCATTCGGAGTGTGTCCAAAATCGTGTCGTTGTCTCTATGATGTAACTACTACCCCAGGAGCACCAGCACTTGGGGATGGGGAAAAGGTAGAGCTGAGAGCATTTCCCTTCCCATATGCATGTTCATGAATAAGCACTGAGGATAGTCACCCTCCTTGTGGGATCTTCAATGGGAAACTTCAATGAGCACACAAACTAAGCTCAGGAGTCTGGGGTTTCATTCATGTGACCAAACTGTGACATCTACACATCTGTATATCATCATCCCAGACTAGCTTGGCTATGTTGTTAAATATGACTAATAATGACTTTATTTCCCCGTTTTTTTTCTCTTATTCATAACCTCCTAATACCTGTCCGATACCAACATTTCACTAATTAAATTTCCACTCAACAAACACGCAGTTTTTTCTGTAAATCATTGAACTGCTTTTATTTTTTTGGCTATATCAAAGAGCCAAGAAAAAACTGGAGACCGGTAAAAGGCTCAACTAGAAAAGCACTGACTCTGGTGGCCATTTAAAATGCGACAAAAAGGAAGTGAGTTGCAAGAGAGACCTTTTTCTTTTCCTCCCAATCTATCCATTTCAATAAGCTGCTACTGCTGCTGCAGGAAAAATGGTAGCACCAGAGAAGGCCTTTTTAAAAAAGAAATATCAACGCACCCTCTCTGTGGGCAGAACGGAAAGCGGATGAATGTGCCACAGAGGCAGCAAGGGCATCAGGCCGAGCTGGGGGATGCCATAGGATGAACCGTCGTCGTCGTCTCCACATACACGTACACAAAACAGATAAATGCTAGCAAGTTTTTAACAAAACCAACGGAACGGGCAGTGAATTGAGCCCAGACATTTCCTGTCCCATGCAGCCTCAAAGAAAAAGGAGTTAGGTTTGAAAAAAATAAATATTACGACCATGTAATACTGGGTATGCCAAGGCAAATGTAATTACTTATTCATATAATTAGGATTTCTGAAAAAAAATAATTAGTTATTTGTTTAAGCAATGAAATTGCTTAAATATTAATTATTTCTACCATAGATAGACACAGATCTCAATAAAGACTGCTTACTTTTCTAACACTTTCCGCTGTTTTAATTTTATTTGTATAATCAACATTTATGTTTTAATACTAAATTATTATTCAAGTCAAAATATAATTTATAAACAATGTTAATAATTTTGTATAGAAACATATACCTTTTTTTTGTGAGAGTACAAGGTATCTTCGAGGAAGCAACAAAACGACATGTAAAATTATGCGCCAGTAGGACGCAAAAGTTTATGGGGCGACCCCCAACAAAGTCCAAGGAAGCGGAGAATCACGGACAGGACCAAGTGCATTCATTGTCCCTCAAACTCACACACTGATAAACAAGAAAAAGCGCAGAGGGAGAGCAAAGGCCGCCGAGAAGGAGAAAGGGAAGCACGCAAATATGCCAAGGCTTGCTGAGACAACAAACAGGAAGTACGCATTTCCTGCACTCGAGAAAAGAAGAGAAAAAAAAAAGTAAAATAACATTCCATGAAATAGGAATCAGGAGAGGAGCCTGGGGAAAAGGGAATCCCAGACGGGACACAGTAGAAATGTCGCGACGACGACGACGACAACTTTTTGACACAAAAGTGCCTGGAAAACAGTTTTTCTTTAGTTTCTTCCCCAGCCAGTTGCCCTTCGCCGTGAAATTAATTGAAACCGACTAGACCTTTGGGGGTGGAGGGCGGTAGTGAATAGACGGAGGAGATGCAGACTTGATCTTGACACTGTCCCACGGCAATGTCCCTGAACTTGCCAAATGCGATAGCCATCATGCCCTTCTGCTCAGCACCGGAATAACACCCCATGGAACTTTACCTAACGGTGGTGTCTACTTGCAAATTTCAATTAAATTGCTTTGAAGCTGGGAAATTAATAAATTATAGGATGACTAATAAATATAAATATAAATATTTTAGCAATTCGGCTAATTAGTAGATTTAAGATAACTATTTATTATAACTTATAATGGGAATGAAACTTGTTTAGAAATATTTTTAAGTCACATTTGAAAAAAGAAAGGTACGGAAGTCCCTTTTAATATTAGCAGATTGCGCCTTTTGACATAATTTTTGTATATTCTAATGATTTAAAATATATTTAATGTAATGTAGAACTGTATGTGACTTTGAAATAAAAATACATACAAGAAAAATATGCAATTACCTAGAAAAATTTCCTAAAAGCAAATAATTTTGTAGATATTTTATAGAAATATTTGAACTAAAATCGGACCACTGTTCCATATTTGTCCATTCAGCATTCCTGGGCACCTTGCCCACCAAATGAGTTTCGTGTCACAAGTTGACCCGGCCGAGATTAAGTGGGCGTTTAATTTGCCAAGTCTCACCCACGGCCCGCTCCTCCTCCTCGACTCTCACACCTCCTACACCCTCGTCTATGAAAATACTGCGTTAATGTAATCCACGCTTCCGGCATTTCCGTATGCTTCCGTTGGCTTTTTCCTCATTTTTTTTTGCCTATTTTTTTGGGAGTCTTTTTTTGTGGACTGTTGGCTGGCTTTGTCCTTGGCAGTTGCCTCGTAACTTTGCCACTTGGATGATCTCTCTCTACCTCCTCTCTCCCTCCTTGGTATTTTAGCTTAATCAACAAAGTAAATAAAATGTCCTGCCCGTCTGACCCTTGGTCGGAGGTCATTTTCTACGATTTTTTTATGAAGTCGTAGAGCTTAATAAGTTCCATATAAATATGTATTTACGTATAAATTTGAGATTACTTTTTGAGCATAAATATGGCTTACCAAAAGTAAACCAATTGAGTCGGCATATTTTGGGATATTTTAGAGACCGAAATTAAATAGAAGCGAAATCTTTTAGATTTAGTTTCTGTTACATAACCAAATTCGCTACATATGAACATATATATTATAATAATAAACTCCTTATATTTGAAAGCCCTACTTCGTAATGAGTATTTCACAAAATCCAACTAGCAAATTTAATCACTTCCAACGTAGTCATGCCGTGCTAATTAAAATCATTTAAATGCATCCCACACATGTTACCAAGGGTAAAAAAATTAAATCAGAACTAAATCAAGCGAACTCTCTTTGATGTGCAATAACAATGTGCCTCATATGCCAAGGAAAATGAGGAGCTAAAGCAAAACCAAACTGAGAATTGAATGCAGGCAGGAGCTGCTTCCTTTTTGCTCCTTTTCCATTTCCCTTACACCAAAGAGTTGGTTGTCAACACAGTTCCACATAATTATAGAGTTGCGGCGCTCATACAACACCACGTGAATAGAGACAGTAATAGGTAAAGTAATAGCACTTTAGTATTCGAAGAAAAAATAGTAGAAAAGTTAGTAGGTTATAGTAAGTTGGAGATTTTTTTTTAGATAGTTTTGATGTATTTTAAAAAGTTAAAACAAAATAAGGGGGCGAAGAATATTGGTCTGTTAAAAAAAAAAATATAATAATACACCATAAACTGTATAAATATAATAAATTAATGAAAGAAAAAGCCAAAGTATAGGATTAGGTTAAAAATTGCCGAAAATAAATTAAAAATTTTAAGTTTTTGTTGGTCTATGAAAATGTTTTGTATGGGAAACTATTGAAATAGAAAACAAAATATAATATATTAAATATAATACTACTTATATAATGTTAAAGGTTAATCTTCGTAATACACAATAAGACACCTATTTGTTTAGCCCCCACTGTAGCCACACACACACATAGAGTCCCACATTGCATTTACTTTCTAATAATTTCTGTGGAAAATTCCGATTGCACATGTGGGACTTTATATTGGCAGGCACTGTGGAAATGGAAAGCAATTAAAATGCTGCACTGGCTCTGATTATGCCAACGACAACGTAGTAGTAGTAGTTGTTGTTGTTATTGCTGCTGCCACTGGTGGGTAGTGTCGGTGTGAATAGATTGGTATGTGTCAACTAAGTGCAGTTAATTAGTGCGAAAATCACTTCAGTTGGCCTGGGATATTTTTTCCTCTCGCTCGGATTTCTTTTAAGCTTTTTTTGTTGTTCCCGCACTACTGCCAGCCCAGGTTTTTCCTTGGCGAATTTTCACGTTAATTGCTCTGCGTCCTGCAATCAGCCGGAAAACAGAAGCAGAAGCTAGGAAAAGCTGGAAAGCGAGCTAAGCCACTCAGGGATTTACGCAATTTGTTGTCGCCGTCGCCGCCCCCCCAATTCCGCAATTTACTTGGGTTTGTTTTTCACCCCAAACTCGTTCGGGCTTTTCATTCGTTTCAATTTGGAACAATTATTTATAGGAAAAAGGTAATCAAAAATAATAAGAAGGGAACTAAATCTCTTCTAGCAAGGATTAGGGAATAAATGCTTTGCTAAATATTGAAGCGTATTAATGTTTTATTATTGGTTTCATATTATAAATATTTCTTATTATAATTATGCCTGAAACATTCAATATAAAATACAATATTATGTTTACTGGGATTACTAGTTTTATTAAAATTATTTTATTCTGGCAATAAAGTTATTTTTAATTACAATTTAAAGAACAATAGCATATCTAGCAATGTTTTTTGAGCTTTCTGAAACTAGTTAATAAAGTAAAATCTACATAAATATTTTAATAAATTTTACGATGATAGAATATCAATGTGAAATGCTTGGTACAATCACTGATTACAAATTTAATTAGGATCCAGTCTTAAATCTAAGATCAGCTATTAAAGCAAGATGATCCGATGGAATGACAACCGATGGTATGGCACTATTGACCATCAACTCTTCAATCGTTGGCAATGGTACAGATTGTATTACTTCAAATCGATCCTGTTGATAGAATATATAGTCCAAACATGCAGAAAACAGGGTTGTAAAATTGGTAAAATCAGGAGTGCCACAAGCTGAGGCCATTTTCAAAGGCTGTGTGAGTTCCACATTCTCTACAGCCTGCTCGGCATTACTACGCCAATCCACGAAGCTTTTATCCACAAATTGTTCGGTCATTAATTTGTAAATGCCACATTCCGGAACACTGTTGAAATCGCCACAAAATATAAGACCAATATCCTGGGAGCTAGGGAGTTTAAAATCCTTTATAGCTTCCTGAATAAGGTGCTCCACATAAATGATGGAAAAACCCATTTGCAAGAGTCGTATATGATCAGCATCGGGGTGAAAGTATAAATGTGTGTTGGCCACAAGTATGTATTGATTGGTTTCTTTAATTTTCAGCAAACATGTTTGCAGAGTTGTGGATCGATCACAGATACGTGTTGCCAATTGCTCATTAGTCTTGATCTTACTCCAAAGGCTTTCGAATATGGGTAGTTCGGGTATTTTCGAGCCCAAATGCAGGACGTGAGATTCCACAAATTCAAAACGGGATTTTCTGAAGAAAATAGCAACGCCTTCCGCACAAGTGCCCTTGGGGGCCATGATGCCATGATAATTGAGCGAATTTCCTCCCAGTATTTCCTTAAAGTCAATATCAAATATCTTTTGATCAACTTCTTGAAGACAGATTATATCAGCCTTGTAACCGGTGATTTCTTTTATAAATACTTGTTTTCTGTAGTCAATTTCCAGATATTTTGGCGGGCAATATGGGAATAAAGTCTTTCGGGAGTAGTCACTATCCGCATAATAGTCAGCCAATAAATTATAGGTAACCACTCGAAATTCGTTGGCAGCGCTCAAAAAATCCGAAGTATGGCGATGGCGAGCTTCAAAGGGAAACACGTCTGGCGAATTTAGAACCGTAGTTTTCGAAATCTCTTCCACAGCCGGACCTTCAGCTCCCTTTTCATTTCCTGGAATGACCACAAACTTTAAGTAGTATCCAATATCTTCAACCGTTGGCGTATAGTGGAAGCCTTCGCCACAGACTTCCCATTCGGCGTTTTGGGCTTGCTTGGCCTTAAACCACGTTCCTTTGCTGTGCTCACGATCGGCAAACTGATGTTCACAGGCAGTTGGGTAAACCACAAAGCCTGACATCATGCATTTCGGTAGTTTTAGGCTCAAAATCCACGGCGGATTGAAAACCATATCGAAAGTGGCATCCACCACTTGCAACTTTATGCTGCTTATATTTTTTTCCAGCAGTTCGGCAAATGTTAAGTCATTGAAATTGCTGTCATGATTTTCGCTAAAAAGCTTAACATTTATCTCGGAAGATCCCACTGCTGCCGGGTCGTTGCTTTTGTTCTTCTTTTTCAATTTTTTCTCCATTTGCTTTTGAACATTGCCTTGGATTCGTGTCAAAATGCATTCAATTTGCTCGTCCATCTGACGATTGAAATTAAATTCCCGATCTATCTTCAGGTTTTCGTTTACATAGTGGAACACAATGTTCAGTTCTTTGCTCTCAGCAGCATTGCGCAGATATACTTTGTCCATAGCGATACTTAA
>VNJO01001327.1:0-19198 GCA_008042535.1 Drosophila tani | reverse complement strand
TTTATAATTAATTTCAAGTACATATGTATATACAATTAAATCGATGATTGTTACTTCTTTAGGATTAAATCCACATATGTATGTCGATTCTGAATTTTAGAGTTACGAAAATAAAACTGCGTATACCTGAGAAAAACTATAATTTAATTTAAGGATATACTACATAGCCCTTGGTATCAATGACAAATTAATTTGATGTAATGTAAGAAATATCTTTATAAATATATACTCATACAGCTTTATTAAATTTTGATAATTGAATAATTAAAAGCCAACAAATTTGCCCTCTTTAATATAATGTATATAGTAGTCTCCTTGCGCACCACAGTTTCGGTGCTCATCGTTACCATGTGTACTGCCGTCTATAGTGATAGAGGTTGTGTAAAATTGCGAAATACAAGGGTATGCAAACTGCGGCTTCTCGAAGTTAGCTGCCATTCTTGTTTTTCAGTGCATCTGTAATTGAATATACTAACGTAAAATTTATTATTATATAAATTCTATTAGGTATACTCACATTCTAAAACAATTGTTACGAATCAAACTCGAACCTAGGGTCATTAGATAAATAGTCAGCACACTACCCAAATCAAATCAAGTAATCAAACAAGTACGAAAGCTACAGTCGACTGTGCTCGACTGTGAGATACCTGGTACCTAAACATTTGTGCTTACACTAAAAGGCAATTTAAAACTGTACATACATTATCATACTCTACTTCGATACTTCTTAAAATAAATCGCCTCTCGAATTAGCTCCCGACCTAAACAATTTAATGTCATACTTAAACATGAAAAAAATGAATTATGTTATTTTTTGTAATTTCTTGCTATATTCTTTTGTAATTTTTTCTGCAGCTGGCGCCATTATATCGCACGGCCAAGGCTTGCAACAGCAGTGCCCTAGGGCGGCGTGTTAAAATTCTAACTTTATTGCTAATATCTTCCATGCTTATCATCCGATTTTACTGAAATTTTCACGAAGCGTCCGCTCTATTTTATTCATTTTTTGTATCTATTAACTTTAACCCGAAAATATCGAGTATTGCTAATTTTACGTTTTTTATGATTTTTGAGGGCGGAAGTGCGCGTGGCCAAATTTCAAAACAAACTTGATCTGCGTTCAACAGATTCCAATGTTGTCACCAAATTTGGTAACTCTAGCTCTTATAGTCTCTGAGATCTATTGTTTCACACGGACAGACGGACGGACAGACGGGTGGACAGACGGACAGTCGGACATGGCTAAATCATTCTCGGTTGGCACTTACTTATAATACCCTTGTACCCTATGGGTACCGGGTATAAAAAGAACCGACTTCGTAAGTTGTGTTTTATAAAAAAAAAGTACTTTTAATTAGTGCAAATAGCAATAAACAAAAAACTTCTGATTAAAAAAACACACCTCTTAACGAGATAGGATTAAAGTAAAGATCGCAAATTCGGTTGCTCTAGCTCTTATGCTGATCTGCCTGCATCATACATTTTCGGCTGGCTGGCTTAAAATTGTTTACTAATCCAAAGTGACTTAAAGATAGGAGAAGCACAGAGCTTTGATCATTGCCTAGTTTGGCTCAAAGCTTTGCCCAAATCGCAGACATTATCCCCTACTCGGAATGATGCTTGTCAAAATGCCATTGCTAAAATTAATGTTTGCAGGAAGAAGAAAGAAGCCTCCAAATTGTTTAAACATTTTGCGGTTCGCCACACAGACCCTGCCAATGCCACCGCAAAATCAAATCGGCTTATAAACACACCTAAAAATTTGCTTTCATGTCGACGAGTCTTCGTGTTTTTTTTTCTTTAGTCCGCACTTGATTCCATTTATTTTCTTCTTGTTTCTGCTTTGCTCACTCACCGGAATTCTTAAGTTACTTGACCGCAACAAAGCGTTAAAAATGTGCCGAGTTGTTTTCACCACTTATTTATAACAAATTTGTTCTTAATCAGCTGAAAGCGTAGCCAACTCTGCATTGAACACTTGAACACATTGAACACATGGACCAGCGTTTTATATTTGAGATATTATGAAGGCCGCAAAAAAAAATTCCAATGCTATTTGAAAAATTGAAATGTTCGTTAAAATTATTTTTATGAAAGAGCTTTATGGAAAAATGTGCATCCGAATTAATCAATTGTTTTAAATAATTACATAATTATACCCGGTACCCATAGGGTACAAGGGTATTATAAGTTAGTGCCAACCGAGAATGTATGTAACAGGCAGAAGGAGGCATTTCCGACCACATAAAGTATATATATTCTTGAGCATCACCAGCCGAGTCGATTTAGCCATTTGCGTCTGTCCGTCCGTGTGAAACAACAGATCTCAGAGACTATAAGAGCTAGAGTTACAAAATTTGGTGACAACATTGGAATCTGTTGCACGCAGCTCAAGTTTGCTTTAAAATTTGGCCACGCCCACTTCCGCCCTCAAAAATCATAAAAAACGTTAAGTTAAATAAGCTATACTCGTTATTTTCGGGTTAAAGTTAATAGATACAATAAATGAATAAAATAGAGCGGACGTTTCCTGAAAATTTCAGTAAAATCGGATGATAAACATGGGAGAAACTAGCAATAAGGTTAGAATTTTAACACACCGCCCTAAGGCACTGCTGTTGCAAGCTGTAGCCGACAGGTGGCGCATTCGAGCCTTGGCCGTGCGATATAATGGAGCCAACTGCAGAAAAAATGACAAAAGAATATAGCAAGAAATTACAAAAAATAACATTATTCATTTTTTGACGCCGATCGAGCGGGTTTTTATGTGTTCCTTTAAAATGTATCATTCATATTTAAGTATGACATTAAATTGTTTAGGTCGGGAGCTAATTCGAGTGGCGATTTATTTTAAGAAGTATCGAAGTAGACTATTATAATGCGTGTACAACTTTAAATTGCCTTTTAGTGTGAAGCACAAACGTTTAGCTACCGGGTATCTGACAGTCGTGCACAGTCGACTTTAGCTTTCTTACTTGTTTTAAATGGGATAGGTGTTGTTAATCCTTTTAAAAGTTGAATGCAGAAATATGAATATATATATATATTTTAAAGCTATATGCTAATAAATGATTAACTTATAAAATGCTTGTCAAGGTTTTCCCTATAATGATTGTGGCACATTTAATGGCTATCCCTCAAATGTAATGGTTCCTTACTATTCTCCTTATATCTGAGCCTGATTACAATTGAATTCCTAATCAATGTGTGCCCAGCACAAAAGGCTTCCTTAAAGTCCTTATTGGACAATGGATATCGAACATCTAAATCATATTGTTGAGCCAAGCTGCAAAAAAAATAAATCATTCAACAACCGTTACAATAACGTGATGAGGGGAAACCCGGTCCACGCCGCGTCACAGGATACGTGCGTGGCATACCACTCGAGTTGCTGTCCACCTGCTGCAAGGTTGCCGCATACTTGCCGCTCTGCCTCAATCACCCTCTATCAGCCTCCTTATCGTACCCTCTTAATCCTTTTACGCCACAAAGTAAAGAAAAGCGGTTAAGAAACAATGGATTGGTGGAGAAAGAAACTAGGTCAAATCGTCATGCTCTGTCCATTTGCAATTCCCATAGGCTGCTGAATAATAAAGCACTAAGGTTTTATGAAGCAATTAAGCCCGGTTAATAAAATTACCCTTTTGCTGACGGCACAATAAAACAAGAATAGAAGCTAACTTCGGCATGCCGAAGTTTATATACGCTTGCAGATAATAAGTAAAATACAAGTTAGGAGTCATATATCGATTTAGCGAGAAATCTTAAAAAAAAACGAAAGTAAGGAATTATATATGTATATCGTTTTAATCCGAAATCTTTAAAAACAACGAAAATCGACTAACTGCGACCGATCGTTTCTATGTAATCTATAAGATATAGTGGTCCGATTTGAATGAAATTTTAAACGTATAGCTATGTTTTAATAAAAATATAATTTTCTAAGTTTTAATCAGATTTTATTCAAAACAACGAAAACCGGCTAACTTGACCCAATCGTTTCTATGGCAGCTATAAGATATAGCGGTTTGATTTGAATAAAATTTAAAGTAAATGGCTTTAATAAAATTAAAGAAACATATATTTAATTTGAGTCCGGTATCTTTAAAAGCAACGAAAATTGGCTCATTTGGCCCGAATTCGCTCGTTCCGACATATGTATGTATGTATATACTAATGGGAATATATCAGCAAAGTTTCATTCAAATAGCTTATAAACTGAGAGCCGTCTGGTGATGCTGATCAAGAATATATATAGTTTATGGGTTTGGAGATGCTTCCTTCATTGCGTTGCAAACTTCTGACTAAAATTGTAATATCCCGCAAGGGTATAACAAGTAAGAAAGCTTCAATGGCGTGTACTCGACTGCGAGATAGCCGGTACAAAAACGTCTGTGTTAGAATAAAAGATAATTTAAAATTCAAGAAATAAAAAGGTTTGGCACTCTGATACAACAAAACAAGTAGGAAAGCTACAGTTGAGTGTGACCGACTGTGAGATACCCGGACCCCAAAACATTATTGGTGAATTTAAATAGCACATCAACATAAAAAATGAATATGTTGCTAGAAACATGTTGAGCACCACCCAAAAAAAAAAAAAATGTTTGCTAGGGACAGGTTGAGCTACGCGAATTGGTGGTCTCAACATAGAAGAAGAAGCATGCACAGAAACTTTATTGTTTAATAACTTCCATGTTTATCATCCGATTTTACAAAAAATTTTAGAAAACGTCTGCGCAATCCAATTTATGTATTTGTTTTAAGCCCAATATTAAGACAATAGCTTATATAAAGTTTTTTATGTTTTTTGGGGGGGCGGAAGTGGAAAAGACCAAATTTTAAAACAAACTTTATCTGGGTGCAACGGGTTAGAATGCTGTCACAAATTTGGTGGCTCTAGCTCTTATAGTCTCTGAGATCTGTTTACTCATACGGCGGACGGACAGACGGACTGACGAACTGACGAACTGACGAACTGACGAACTGACGAACTGACGAACTGACGGACTGACGATCTGACGGACTGACGGACAGTCGGACATGGCTAAATCGACTCTGCAGGCGATGCCTCCTTCTGCCTATTTTATACATTCTCGACTTGCACGAAGTTAAAATACCCTTTTACCCTATAAAAACATGATGCGCGGGAGAAAGATGGCAAACCGTTCCTAGCTATTAGCCTTGAGTGTGTTGCATAATGTATATATTCAATTAACTGGCAAGGGAACTTAGGCATAATCAATGAGCATGGAAGAGTCAGCTCACTATAAAAAGATAAATAAACTGAGAAACACATACAAATATTAGTTCAACAAGAAAGGGCGCTGTGTGTCCTTGCAGTTTGCAAGATGCTATGCCATCAATCATACTTAGTCGACTGATTTTAATGATGATATGTCGACATTCATTATGTTTTCTAATTCGATCGAATTCTGGTCGTTTCTATGAAAGCTCCATAGGTCAGTCATTGGATAGATATAGTCATTGGATTTTTATACCTCTTTCATTCATTTTCGTATATCATACCTTGGAGAAGGTGAAAAACAACAAAGTTGTACTTTTTGTACTATTTATTTTCCGATCGTTATTTTCCTAATTGAAAAGTTGGATTCAGAATGCTCTTACATACATTGATAAAATTAAGAAATACCATTGCTTTGGCCGACTAAAGATCATAAACGTTATTATGCAGGTAACGAAACAGATAGCCGTATTAATTTTGATAATGTATTACGTATGTATAAGGAATTGCTTTTTTCCATTATACTAATATAACAACGATTAAATTTTATTTTTTAATTTAAATAATAGCGATTCTGTAGAAATCTCTGTATTTTGATAGCGTGCCTAACACGTTGGGCGCTTTCGTTTTAATTCCCTATCCACGTTTCTTGCTCTGGTTTATCCCTTTGCTGAGAAGCCTCCACTTCTCGCTGCCAGTTGTCAGGAACTGAAAAGTTATGGGCTATGCTGAAATGGTGCAGGATGCAGCAGCAGGCAAGGGTCGAAACTCTTCGAGAAGTCCCTTGCAAGTTTTGCAACTACTCGAAGGTTGCTACCGACAATCCCGCCAGGTCCATGAACCCATGGTGACCCTTTGTTGTTCTATGGCTGATAATATTAGGCGGTCGTTGTCTTCTAATTTGCTACCCACTTTCGTTATTTTCTTCTCAAACAAAACTGACAAATAAAGCACAGCTTGAAAACGCAAAACTCGAGTTTGTCCAGTGTAAACGCTCATTGTGAGTTATTGAGTTAACTCCGATATCGATAGGTAACTCACGTTAGTGTAAATAGGCTATTAGTTTCGGTATCCAGGAAGGTTAGGCTATTTCTCCACTACGTGGCTTTTTCCAACTATTGCACGAGAATCACTAGGGAAAAGTTCTTTTTAGCACTGTCTTGAAGGAAGACAGCAGTTTTTTGTTTTGGTTTTGATTTGGCGGAAAATTAAATTTAATTCAAAATTTAAAACAATGTTCACTAAGATTAAAAATGAAAGAGCTAGACTTTATTTTCTAGTTGCGGCTAAGTAACAATAAAGATTTCACGTGGTTCCGCCAGCCAGCCGCTTGACAGGAGCCCTAAGACTTGCAGGGGCCAGTGCAGCCCACTGGAATCTTTTAACCTGGACCCGCGGATTCTACCAACACGGATGCAGACGAGAAGGGTTGACTTTTCTTATGCAAGTCTCTTATGATCACGGACTCACATCACCTTGCTCTGCCTAAGGAGGAGTAAGTGGAAAAGGTGCTGCCCCCGGCGGAGAAGGGAAACTTCGAGAATCCGCCACCGACAGTTAGAACATGACGATGAGGCATATTGGGAGAAGTGAGAGGACCCCTGCGCACCGCCGCCGACGCCACCGACACATTCTGTCCACAGGGCTCGGCTATCTGAAACTGTCCGCTTTTTAGCTGAAGAAGTTGGAGAGAAAGGGGGCGTCTAGGAAGAGACAAGGACGAGCGCCAACGCACTGACGCTCGTAACGTAGGAGGAGGCAGTGTCCGCCAGGCAGCATCTACAGAGTAGATGCCAGCTATGATCGTACTGGAGTGTAATAGCCAGTTCATTCAACAGATCGCTTAACGAAATGTGTACTAATTAGTTTAACAACATAAAGAAAGTCCATATTTTTTCCGTAAGCGGGCTATCAATTTCATTTGTTCAAAAAAATAGCTGGCTAGTGATGGTAGTTGGGCAAAATCACACATCGATGGGCAAAAAAAGGCTGAAATAATCGATACTATCGAACAAAACCACGAAAAAACTACTTTTATCATTTTTGTCACCACTAGATTCCTATACCTTATACACTAGAGGTGGAGAAACATCGATGTTTGCGGTCATCGATATTTTTCGATGTTTTTTTCTGTGGAAAAAAACTTCGAAGTTTTTCGATGTTTTTATAAAAACATCAATATTTTCAAAAAAACAGAAAAAAAAAAAATTTTCCTTACTTTAGTGATGTGACAAAAACATCGATGTTTCCCCATAAAACATCGATGTTCCCAAATATTTCACAACATCGATGCATCGATGTTTTCATCGATGTTTCTCCACCTCTATTATACACAGGGAAAAAGTCACTTTTTGGCCAAAAAGCGGAATTGGAAAAAGCAACTGTAGAGGAAACGGGGCCTTAGTGTTGGAATTGAGAATGAATATTTTATTGTTGAACCTTAACAATACAATTGCGCAAGAAAACCGAGAGAGATGTTTACGTGAACAAACTGCCAAGCGGCATCAGGACTATCAGTGCCATCAGTGGTTTAATGGAGAACACCATTCGGCAATGCAGGGAAAGTGATAGCCTAGACCCATATAGTGCACGGACATCAAAAGTCAATCAATGTAATGTCAAAGCAACGTGAATGTCTACTCAGCAAGGAGTCGCCGTGGCCGTAAAATAGCCTTGAGGGAGGAATGCCATGGTGGCGTTGAGCCAGCATGGTGCACAGCTTGACAAGAATATATTGCACTCACCGCTCAGCTGGTTACCTTCATCTAGCCACGCAAATGCTGGATGCTACGTAACGACATTAAGCAAACTCAGAGCCTTGATCAGACCACTTTACACAGATAAATAAATGGACGTGAACACATATGGCGAATCCGGCTCATTTTATGTACCCAAAGCATCTTCGGATGAAATATTAAAATGACCTCAAGGATTCTTGCAAGGAGATTGACAACTAACTGGTAGGGGCTTTTAGCATCAGTAGAGCAGTCGACATCCGCTTCGATGTTGAGCTGCGGTGTTAGCTCTATGTTGGAACTTACATATTTCTTATATTTAAGGCAGTTAGTTCTGTGCGACGACAGGGTTGATCTGTAGTTTCTGGGCTTGAAGAAGAGTTATTAGTACTGGCGAATGGTCTGCTGAAAGATCCGAAAGCGCTTTGGCACATATAATGTTGCGTGAAATATTTTTTGTCACCGCAAAGTCTATTAAGTCTGGTATCTTTCTGGGGTCTGCTGGCCAATATGTGCGGCTACCAGGGGAAACATAGTCCAATTTGTTGTTCAAGTTTATGATTGCATTATATAATTGCCTTCCTTTGGGAGTCACGAGACGCGATCCCCAGTGCGTATGCTTGGCATTATAGTCTCCTGCCGCTATGAAGCGATCTCCAAGTGAGTTGTAAAAATCCATGAATTGTCCTTCCGAGATTGTAAAGCGAGGCGGGCAGTAGACAGCGGCTATGGAAAGGTTGCCGTTACCTGACTGCACTTTAATAGACGTAGCCTGCAAGTAATTAGTTGAATACCTTTGGTGAAAGTGGTGCTTTATGCGTTCTCTGACTAGGACGCCGGTTCCGCCGTGGGCTTTACCATCTGAATGATCTGTGCGGTAGAAGGCGTAGCCTCTTATTTGGAAGTTGTATTTGCTTGTGAGGTGCGTCTCTCCAAGCAGCATAACGTCGATATGATTTTCCTTCAGGAACTGTGTTATTTCAAGTTTATGCCGTGAAACGCCATTGGCGTTCCACATAATTATTCGTAGACTAGACATCAGTTATTTAGACTGTTGAGCTACAAGCAACTGTATCACCATGTTCTGGTTTTGAACAAGTGTTTGCATGGTCCTTTTTATGAAGGACATTAATTCTGTTAGACTTTGTTGCATGGTAAACATCATAGCTTCCATTGTGCTTTGTGGCTGTCCTAGGGCTTTCTGAACGTTTTCTAGATTAGACTGGAGGGGCTTTTCCATACCTGTTCGGAGGGCATCAGCGTAGGAGAAACCCTTCTGGGTATTCAGCGGACCAAATGAGGATCTTGTGGCCTTGGCAAATAATACTTCCGGCGTCGTTTGTGAGCTTGTGTACACGTTTCGTGTATTCTGATGGCGCGTTGCTGTCACTCTTCTCATGCGACTCTTCAACTCCTTGTAGACCACACAGCCCCTGTGGTTTGCGGTATGGTTTCCTCCGCAGTTCCCACATTTCTTCTTGTGGGGGTTTTCCTTGTTAGCAGTTAGCGGAATTGTGGATATCTCCGCAAACTACACCGACTGATCGAAGTGTGCAGTATGTCCTGGTGTGTCCATACTCCTGGCAGTTTGTGCATTGCACTGGGCCGTTTCTTTTGTGTGGCTCTTCCACCGTAATTCTTGGGTGCAAGAGGAATTGCAGGTTGTAAATGGGGTGCACTTCGTTTTTCTTCAAGGCTCTGCTGGCTGGCTCCAGCTCGACCTTAAAGAGTGGTTGCGGTTGTCTGTTTTTGTTTATGATGTTGCTGACGTTCTTTGCAGAAAAACCCGTTTCTTTAAGGGCATCTATAATTTCGTTTTGAGTTACTTCGGGCTCGATTCCTTTTAGTACCACTTGCACGCCCTTGCTGCTTTTTAATTGGTACGTTTTTTTTTTTTATTCGTCCAGGTATTTCGACACAGCTCGGAAGTGTTCTTCAGATTTCGTTTGAACTTTGGTTTCGTGAATATTCCCTTTAGTAAGCGGAACAACATGAAAATTTTCCGTCCCGACC
This sequence comes from Drosophila tani, assembly GCA_008042535.1. NCBI lineage: Eukaryota > Metazoa > Arthropoda > Insecta > Diptera > Drosophilidae > Drosophila > Drosophila tani. The sequence goes on along the minus strand of VNJO01001327.1, from coordinate 9,202 downwards.
AGCGACTCAATTTTGTTGACCAGGGCGTTCGAGCTATTCTTCCTTATGTAGATTGGTGGGGGCTTTGATTTCTCTTGGGTCTCTTGACCCATTTCCGGTTGATCATCCGCTAAAAGGCAAATCTGTTGCTGTTAGATCTCCTGGGTTGATCATTGTCTCCTTGGACATGGTTTATCTTTTGCTTGTTACCGACCGCGTTGTTCTGCGGGCTAAGCTAACGCTTGATTTGGATGTAGCGATCCATGCCGGTCTGAATGGCCCGGGCCGCCTGTTGAACTTTGCCGATATTGGCTTTGGAGCTTGCAGCTTTTGTTGTTATTGTATTTGGCGCTGTAGTCGATGACATCGCAGTCGCTTCCGCGCTATTGGTCGTTGCTATGTTTATGCTAACATTTGATAAAACAAAATTCTGCATTTAACCGTATATAAGTTTTTCTCCTCAACTCAACAGACGCTGAGGAATCGGGTGTCAAAGTTGCAATATATTTTATTGCAAAAAATTCCCCTTTCCCCAAAGATTTCCAAAAAACCGAAATTAAATAATAAATAAAATGTTATATAAAAATAAAATTATTTTATTTTATTTATTGGTTTGACTAAAAATACGGAGACCTCCGTGCATCCTGGGAAGTGTACTTGCATTAGTGCTGTTAGGGCCTCTTCGCTGCCCTCAGTCCACTGTCCGTCGTCGCGTTTAAGCTGACTCTGTACGGTAGGTTTGCTTTGCTAACAACTTCCGGAGTCTAGCCGTTTCTGGGCAGAAGTTTCTTAACGAGCTTTTTTGCGCCCTGCGTAGTTGTTTCTTATAGTCTCTGAGTAGGGTTTTGTATTCCTCGTCGATGACATCATATTTTGCCTGCTTGGCGATTCTGAAGAATTCTGAGGTTATTTCTTTGTTTCCACCAGATTGGCTTGGTCGTCTTTTTAGTTATCTTTACATGATGCATGGTAGCAGAGCAAGTGGCATTGCATTACACGTTACCGGGATAATACAGTGCCATTGCCCAGCCGGCACTCTCGTGGAGGGTTCAGTTGGATGATTTCTGCGAGCCATATCTAAGGCTAGTTATGAGAAAAAATATAGCCAAAATGTTCTGTAATAAGGCAAAACAAAAAGATATAACTTAAAAGCAAGCTATTTAACTCTAAAAAAGGCTAAATCTAGCCACACAATTACAATTTGTCTGCACTGATTCTTCTGTTTTCTTTTGTGCATACTGTGCGTAATACGGCCGCGGGATACGGCCGTGCCGACCACTGGTGTAAAGCAAAAAAAAACTAGTAGGTAAGCTAAAGTCTGGTGTGACCGAATTTGAGATATCCGATCCCCAAAGCTTGTAGGTTAAAAGACACATGGACTTGGCTGTGTGGCGCAATGCTTAGAGTACTTGAATCTTAGTCTAACGGTCGCGGGTTCGAGTCCCAGTCGGAACAATTGTGTTTTAGAAATGTAAGTGTTAGCTTTTATAGACTTTATATAATATTTATGTACATATATCCATTTAAACTTTAACATATACAATTTTTATACTCAGTTCAATAAATTGAGAATGGCTCGTTCTAAATTTAAGTATATTTTCTACTTTCGTTAGGCATAAAAGTTCTCTTAAAATATTACTTAAACTTAAATTATCTCAAAGTGAGAACATATGGACTTTGCAATTATTTGAGTATATATTTTCTCATTTGGAGTCCATTTTACCCAACAAATTCGGTGTGTGTACATATGATTATGGGAACACGACAGTCCCCCTTATAACCACATGTTAGAAAAGTAAAGTTACTTTACTACATTTACAAAAAGGCAAAAAGGTCAACATTTTGCTTTTTTCATTTCCGTGTGCTATTTAATTTCACCCACAATGCTTTGGATCGGTCAGACTCGACTGAAGCTTTCTTACTTGTTTTCTCTTAATTTTATCCATTAATTTCATGACATCTTGGCACGAAAGTCTCTCTCAAATACACGAGTATGTGCATGTGTCCTCTTATGTCCTGCGATGTTCCGTGCAGGGTAATTCGAGCTGGAAGCTTTTTAATTAATGCTAAGCATTATGCCAGATTAAATAAGCGAATTAACCAGGGACAGCGATTACGCAACAGAGTGGGCGCTGCTCGAAACAACTCTGATAATGCACAATTGGCTATGATTCACCTCGCGAATAAGGATAAATCGATGGAATTGGCCGAAACTACTAAGCTCCCAATTAAGTCAGTCTTAAAGCTTAAACCACTTTGATTAACCTTATCCGAATTCAAAAAGCGTAAAAAACGCAATAGTGAGTGACGGGACTGTAAATAAAATCAATTTTAGTAACGTAACGCAGGCAAACAAACATTATACAAAGACAAACAACCAGCGAAACATGTAGGATGTGAAAAATGTTTGTCTGTCGCGGCAAATTATTCAAAAATTCAGCGTGCTCAGGGCCCGGAATTTGATAAGAGCTAAGCAGGCGCGTGGAGACACTAAAGGGAAAGAGCGAACAAAAAGAATATAAAGTAAACAAGCCTCCGAAAACTTTAGATTGCAAATATCAAATAACACAAACTCCAGGAAAATGATAGCAGTCATCCGACCAGTAGAGATAATCCAAGGGAGGGAAGGCAGTCGCGTAAAAAATAACGGATGGGAACACCCAGGGAAATATGCTTTATTGATTGGATAAATATTTAATGCACTTTCATATTTCAGTACAGAAACACTTTAGTAGCAGTGGGCGTCGGAATTTGCGTGTGAAATTACTTATTACGGTCACGTTCTACCTATAAAAGCAGATTGTAGGAGGCAGGGCAAGTTCGTTACCACGCAGGCCTGGACACTTGCAACCTGGATTCTGGCCACCTGTCGGCAACTCGGAAATTTACAGGACTCTAGTGATGGTAAATGTTGGGGACACACAATGCCAACCTCAGGTACAGCACAAGAAATTGACCAGAAAATGTAGCAGTTATGGAATTATAGCTGGATATCAATGCCGAAGTTATACACTAAAATGAAGTTATTTGTGTTGTGTATTTTCTAATGATTGTTGCAAATCCTTGTGACCTGAACTTAATATAGTCAGTCATTGAAGTCTTTAGGTAAGTCTTTTACAGAGAGACCAACAATGTTGTTAGTTGGGTGACATTGATATTAAAAGTTTCTCTTTCTCATTAGATGCTTTAATTTGACGAACTACGTTTAAAAGTGTTTAATTCGGTTTTGTAATGGCCACGTTAATTTAACTATGATGGGAAATGCAAAGGACTGCTGTAGTGTTTAACATCATTGACAAAGCCCTTTCATGTGTCGGCAGTCGTGGTCAAGCCAAAACAAACAATCCAACAGCAGCCAGCCTTTCATGACCAAAAGCTGAACAAAAGCTCGGCATGTGTTTGGGTAATTGCCTGGACATTCCCTCACTGTCGGTGAGCCACTTTGTTTGTCTGTTTGCTGTTCTCTTTCCGGTGCGAGATGTGAAAACTGTGTAAAAATCACGTTTATCTCATAAATTCAATTCCAGCAGCACTACACACGAAAAACGGACTCGAGGGCCAGCGCTTCTTGGCCCCAAGGCTGGAATAATTAATTACCCCTATGCCGCAACACATTTAGCAACATTTTGAATTTCTCAGGCCCTACATGTCGGTTGACCGAAAATAGCCGCCAGGATGCATGGCCATGTCTAAATATCTGGCATTCGAGACGTCGAGTGCCGAACTTAAACTGTCCTACTGTGGAGATCCAATTACCTGGCTCTTTGCTGGTTGTCATTCGCATGCCTGTGTGATAACCAAATATGGCTGCGAGCTATAATAGTTTGTCATAGCTGCCATTCATTTGCAGGACAGTGGAGACAGATATTGGAAACAAATACCCTGATAGATGCATGCAGCAGGTAGATCAATCAGTCACTACAATAATAGTTATATAAGTGTTATTCAGTAGTTGTTTAATTTCGTTAAAATTTTGTTTGGTATCTAGGATCTTGCTTTTCAACACTGAGGAGCTCTTTCATGGTTATTCTTTGTGTTTTTCCATTGACAATATTTCCAAGCTAATAATATAGGTAAACATTAGTGAAAATACGTAGTAGATACAGCCTGTACCATACATAAGTGCGGTCCATTACATTTTGTAACTAAAACAGAAACGGGAAATTTAATCTGTCACTGTTTAACTCCCTCAGTCGCCCCCCCTCTAATTTGGCGGATTGATGGCACGTGCGGTAGGTTGAACATTGTTTGCATAATCACGTTGCAGTGAAGTGCAGCTCGCTAATCAAACCATTAATTGAAGCGTGCAGAAGTGGTCTACTAGGTGATCAGTGGATATTCCCCATGCAGCCGTGAATCGAAGGCCCAAATGTAGAGCGACCTTTGGCCACCCAATAGGCAATATCCATTGGTATTTTAAGTTAAACGATGCAACTCACTTTAGTTTACTAGTTACGCATACTAGGCCAAGTTAAGGAACAGAGTTTACGGATATTTTCGATTTGCCTGGTATCAGAGCGCAGCGTCTAAGTTAATTCTCCGAATCTGAAAGGCACTTGCCGCTGCCTCCAGCAGTTTACTTACAAATAAATTGAACTGAAGAGGGTGGTTATTTTTGTTGTCGAGAGTCAAGAAAAAAAACGCTTTCCATTACATGAAGCTTTAATTGCAATATGTATATTTGCAGGAGTTTTGCAAAGGAGTTTTTGCAAAGTTTAATTTGGGCTTTATGCAATTTTGTTTCCATAATGACACTTTCAGTCCAGTTCTCGGTTTGGCATTGTAATGGAATTTTCATTCTGGCATATGTCGCGGGCCCACGAGGCGAATACGTAATTTCAGTTCTAACAATCCCCCCGGCTTGTTAGCGGTTTTTACACACTAAACCCCAAAATTCAGTGACTGCTTAAAGCAGTGTTTAAAAACACAAAATCGTTATGAAAACGGTGCTACTAAAAAATATAAGAACATTAAAGCGATAACGGAAGATCTTAATGTACACTAAGTAACAAGGACATAATGCAATAACTAGTTTACTGCCAGATTACAGAAACTTTTACGTTAGAATGATTCGATTTGGATAAAAACAAAAAAAAAGATTACAATTTAACAAATTTGGGAAGGTTGCCATAGTCGAGTGACTCGATTCTTCAGAGCTGTGCAAAATTTATTGTCGAAACTAATAACTTGAGTCAACAAAGTTACAGATATGCTCAACGTATAAATATTGGCTATTAATACAACATTCGAAACTCTTGAATTTTTGCAGTCATCACGCCTTTGGCTTTGGTCGGGCTGATAGCCCTGAATCGAGACACATCGGGGAGCCACAGCCACAATCACAACCACAGCCACAGCCCAGGCTAAGGCTACGGCTACGGGCAAATTGTATCTCAGCCAAATGTATGCCGGGCGAGCAACACAATTTGCTAAAACCATCAGCAGCATGGCGTTCAGCTTACAAAAACAGCAACAGGCTCAGGAACCGGCAACCATGTTGACGTCCTCTGCCGGTCCCAGCAGCGGGGTAGAGGCGGAGGTATCGGGGGGACGGTCAGGTGGAGGTGGCTCCAGTGGAGCAGGAACCGTTCCCTCCACGCCGAAAACAACCAAGGCTGCTCAGCCAAGGGGGTCGTTGCCAACGGACGTAAACCAGCCCCCTTTGGAATTCCAATGGCCACCACCCGTTCCTGTCTCGATTCACACGAGCAACTTGCGACTAAATATGATGAACCAGGATCCCAAGGACCTGCACACGGCCAGGGCCATCATCGAGGAGCTGCGCTCGAAGGTGCGGTTTCAAACGGAGCATATTATGAAGTGGCGTAAGGCGTACGCCATGCAGGTGAGTGATCGGGAGCTCTGAATGATTTTCACACAACTGAAACCAATTCTTTGAGCATATTTAGTGTATTATTTTTGCTAAGTTAATGGCAAGGTTTTCCCAATGATCGGTGCAGGCACTATAATAAATTTATGACTATAACCATACTTGCCATGTAACAAAGATTTGAAAGAATTTTAAGGATGTAACTATGACTATTCTTTACGCCTACAGGTTCAGCAGCATTACCGCTATCAAAAGGAAAAGTCGGACCAGATGAACTCGCTCACATCGCAGCTCTTGCTGCTGGAGTCGCGTCTGAAACGGAAGCAAAAGCAGATCGCCAGCCTGCTCAACCACAGGGAGTTGACCATACATCGTCAGCAGAAGATCATCGACACGCTGTCGTCGCGCCTTGTGGACCATGGTCTGGAGACGATAGAATCAAGCTACGCCAATGAGTTGGACTCGCTAAACGACTCTGATTCGGCAGTGGTAATGGAGGACATCGACTCGGACAGTCCGCTGACCTTAGGAACGAGGCGGAAGAGCAGCGGCGCCGGCGGACTGGGCGGTGTGCTAGGCAGCGATGGCATCACCATAGTCCGCTCCATATCTGATGCGATCGAAACGAATCTCAACAAGTACGGTGCGGCCAGGCGAAACAACTGCTTCCTGCGACGTCCTGACATCCTAGAAACGGTTTACTCGGTAGAGGAGGACCCCGAACCCACCTCTGACGTAGCCGAGAAGCGAGACAAGTTCAAGAATCGCTCGGACAAGGCCCTGAGTTCCAGTTCCACCGAGGGCCAAATCGACTCCGCGAGCCCCTCGGGCTCCGCGTCGGACAAAGCCAAAGAGTTGCCCGTTGACTGCGGCACCGCCATCCAGCGGCGTCAGCTGGGTGCCCTCAAGCGGTCTCCCAGCCTCGATGCCCCCTGCACAACACTCAGCGTCAAGGTGCCCCAACTCCAGCCGCCATCACCTGCTCCTTCGAATAAGGAGCCGGTCACTGGAAAGAGCCAGGTAGGCTATCCTAAATGGGATTCAGGCACAATTTTTACTTCATTTTCAAGTATAATTTTTTTCTATGCGCTAATTATGGTTTGTATCTAGTTCACAATGCAAAAGTTGTAAACCTACACCCAGAGAAAAGAAATTCCTCAATTTTACCAACTGCCGATTTAATGCTTAAAAAAATTAATTTTTTTTCGGCGTGTGCGCATACAATTCCCAGCTGGGTCTAACATCCCTGGCTTGCAGTGAATGTTGCCGGCCAACTCTTAGATATGTTTGTGGTACGACGGGAGTAGCAAGTCCCTACTGCAACAGTAAATCTCTTCAGGCTTCGACTTTAAGGTGTTTTCCGCAAATTTTGTATCCCGACATTTCTCTAATTTGTACTTTTTTTCACCCGGGTCCTAGGGCCTAATTAAACACTTCGTATTTACTCGTTGACGTAAAAGTCTGTGTCCGTACAATTTTTATTCTCTGTCATTAACCCTTATGTGAACAAAAAAGAAATGATTTTTTTTAATTTTTTCCGCAAAGAATGTTTGGTTAGGAGAACGTTGTAGGATCATACTCTGGAGTGCAGCCTTTGTGAGAACTCGAGAATTTTCTATTAAAAATTAAATTATAAAAAAAAGCTACAGCATGTTATTATAATCTCTAAGTTGTCAGCCATCCCAAAACTTTTCGAAAACGTAATTACTACCCATTTGCAGCACCTGTGTATATCAGTAAAATCTCCATGCCAACATGGATTTGTTAATCGAAGATCAACGACAACTAACCTTCTGGAGCTCACTTCTTTTATTATAAGGGGCTTTCCACAGAATGTGCAGACAGATGTCATCTATACTGATTTCAGTAAAGCATTTGACTCTGTTAATTATTCCCTTCTCATTAGGAAACTTAATGGGTTTTCCTGTCTATCTTCTTAGGTGTATCTTAAGTTATCTAATTGGCAAAATTTCAAAAAATGGTGCACTGCAAACTTATTAAACCTAAATGGCTCCAAATGCAAGCTGATGACATTCTCACGTGTCTCTCCCAAGCTTGCGACCTATACGCTGAACTGCTTCTCTTAGGAAAGGATCACTCTAGTTGATGATTTGGGTATCCGCCTAGATCATAAGCTGGAGTTTCTTGATCAAATTTCGTGCATTGTGAATAAAGCCAGGGGTGTGCTTGGATTTATTGAAAGTTGGTCAAAGGAGTTCGATGACCCCTACGTCACGAAGAATTTATACATTTCGTTAGTTCGCCCTATTTTAGAATATGGATCTTGCGTTTGGAGTCCCCAGTGGGACGTCCACAGCAAACGCATTGAGTCAGTTCAAAAGAACTTTTCACTTTTCGCTCTTCGTGGCTTAAACTGGGACTAGACTTCTAATTAACTTACCTTCCTTAGCTAACCGTAGAACGATGCTAGGCATTGTTTTTATGTATAACCTGATCCGTGGTGACGTGGAAAGCAGCGATCTATTGGGTCAGTTAAATGTTCACGTACCATGTAGAACAACTTGATAATAATAGTCAAGTTTTAATCCGAAACACCATATAAGAGTTAATACACACTTTCTATTGTCGTATACATTTGTTCATTTGTTCTTATTGTGCCGAACGAGTAACAGTTCAGTGTTTTACGCAAAAATTGATACATAAATGTAAAGTGAACATTGCTATGTTATTCTTTCACGTTCAGATAAATTTTAGAAGGGCAGAAAATCGAATTATTTTTATATGGAGACTACCATATCTTTTTCGGACAGATAGCTGTCAGGCAGGTTGACAGGGAGGCTAGGAACCCAGAAAACCATTTTAAGAGTGCTCATAAATATGTGTCTAAAAAGTGTCGAGTTTAAGAGCGTTTTCAAAGCATATTTTGTGCTTTTTTCAATCAGGGCTCATAAAAGGCTCTTTTGCAGAGCATATTCGGAATTAAACTAAGTAGTCAGAAAGCAATATGAGCATTTTTTGACAGTTCCTTAAGCTTTTTTATGGGAATTTACAGTCAATGTGAGCCCAAACGAGAAAGAAAGCTAACTTCGGTAAACCGAAGTTGGTATACCCTTGCAGTCTGCAATTGAATCATTGAAAAGCGGACCATTTTAGTAATGTTGAAAAAATATCGAATTTTGTACATTTTACATGTAGAATTTTATATTTTCATATAAATTGACCAATCGCTTCTATCGCAGCTATATGATATAGTTTCCCGTCTTAAATAAAAGCCGTAATTCTAGAACCATAAAAAACTGCCATATCTCAAAATGTATAGAAATACGTTTAAAAACAGAGAAGCTAATATTTTGTTTACATTTATTTCGCCATCATTCCTATGGCAGCTATAGGATATAGTAGTCCGATTTCGGCCGTTCCGACATATATACT
>VNJO01001320.1:0-65586 GCA_008042535.1 Drosophila tani | reverse complement strand
TGAACACCATATGCCTCAACAAGCATTCGATGCAACTCTGCAGCATTTTTCTTCATAACATAAGGTGGTCTCGTCGTGAGCCGAAGTTTTACGAAGTATCCACTTATTTCAGTGCACGTTAATCAACTATCATATTGCCGCCTCACTCACACTCAATACGACACAGTTTACTATGTTCCTTTCACTCGCACTTATTGCAAGCATACAATAAGTGGATGTCAGTTGCCGACGAGACCACCTTATGTTATTTCATCATGGTCCCGTCGGCTCTCCTCGTCATTTCTTAGTTTCTTAAATTTAATTATAAAATTGCATCAAATAAAAATTTAACACCATTCAAGTGATTACGAACATGCAAAATGTCATTTTCGTATAAGGGTTAATGCCGGCAAAAATTCGTCCGCAGACGTGCTCGCGCGTCAACAAGCGAATTCGCACTGAAGCTGAACACGAGCGCTTCGCGAGCCGACGGGACTACCTTCTATAGTTGTACTATGGTCACGAGTGTTCACCGTTTTTTGCATTTTGTTTTAATTACCAACTGTCGCACCTGAGGCCAATTAACGTATACTATATAGTAGTCTCCTTGCACACCACAGTATCGGTGCTCATCGTCACTACGTGGACTGCCGTCCACAGTGATTATTTCAATTCGTTTTAAAAAACGAAATTATCTCTTTTAAAATCAAGAATACTCCTTCTCAAAACACCGTACTCAATATAAGAATTCAGCTTCCTTTTAAGAGCAAAAAAAAACTAATATTGAGAACGTTGAGAACGGTTTTATATTTCAGTGTATCCGATTTATTTTCTAATTAAATCCACCCGGAAATATGTCGAACGACATAAGCTCACAGCACTATCACAACCCATAGAAAAAGAAAACCACAGAAAATTACAGAAAGGTAGTCCTTCTTGTGCTTTATGTATTTCACGGATTATACCATGTAAAATATTCCAAATAAAACAAACATTTCCAATGATATTTGGAATGAAATCAAATTAATGCCAACAACTAGATGATGCCTGAAACGAGAGGAGGGTTCAAGGTTCAAGGCCCCTGCAGACGCCACTAGTTGATCTCATATACTTACCCTGCAGCTTGGCCAGCTGCTCGGTGGTCATGACGACGGGCAGCCCCTTATCCTCGATGGCGCTGCCGGGGGGAGTCAGAGTCTTCACCAAGCTGCGTTCGGCTGCGATCGGGCCCATATAACACTTGCGCATTTTGAGGTACTGCATCCAGACATTCGATATTCCCTCCTCCGAGGTGACATCGCCGCGACCGCCGCCGGCGGCATTGCGAACACTGAGATGTCCCTCGTTGATGAACACTTGACGCGTAATGTGAAAGTGTCTGTTGGTGATGTAGATGTTCGACGGAACGGGCGGCAGCTGCATAGTCTGCGTAGTAAAATGTACAATAAAATTAAGAAAGAGACGCCTTTGAAAGATGTGTGGTTAAGGATTCTAGCTCAAAATACTAACAAGTAAGAAAGCTATAGTCGACTGTGCTTGACTTTGAGATACCCGGTACCTAAACGTTTGCGCTTCACACTAAAAGGCAATTTAAAATTGTACATACATTATCATACTCTACCTCGATACTTTTAAAAATTTCGCCTCTCGAATTAGCTTCCGACCTAAAGAATTTAATGTCTTACTTAAATATGAATGAAACATTTTATAAGGACGCCAAAAAATGAATTATGTTATTTTTTTGTAATTTTTTGCTCTATTCTTTTGTCATTTCTTCTGCAGTTGGCGCCATTATATCGCGCGGCCAAGGCTCGAATGCGCCACCTGTCGGCTACAGCTTGCAACAGCAGTGCCTTAGGGAAATGTGTTAAAATTTTAACCTTATTGCTAATATCTCCCATATTTATCATCCGATTTTACTAAAATTTTCAGAAAACGTCCGCTCGAGCCTATTAATTTATTGCATCTATTAACTTTAACCTGAAAATAACGAGTATAGCTTTTTTTACGTTTTTTATGATTTTTGAAGGCGGAAGTGGGCGTGGCCAAATTTTAAAACAAACTTGATCTGCGTGCAACAGATTCCAATGTTGTCACCAAATTTGGTAACTAGCTCTTATAGTCTCTGAGATCTGTTGTTTCACACGGACGGACAGACGGACAAACGGACAGACGGACATGGCTAAATCGCCTCAGCTGGTGATGCTGATTAATAATATATATACTTTATAGGGTCGGAAATTTCTCCTTCTGCCTGTTACATACATTCTCGGTTGGCACTACCGGGTACCGGGTATAATAAATAGAAGCCTTCGAATGATGTATGGTTAAGGATTCTAGCTCAAAATACTAATAATTTTGGGTTTCCTATTAGAGTAAAGCTTAATGATTATGCGTGTTTTTATAGAAACCTGTTTCTGTTGCACATAGCGCATTAAATTCTCGTTGATCAGGTGTGCGTTGCAGCTGCGCATGTCGGCCAGCATGCCCTCCAGCTGGTCATGTTTCTCGCTCAGGGTGACCACCTCACCATCCAGCCGGAGTTTGTCCGTCTCGCACAGCTGCAGAGTCTGCTCCCACTCGCGATTCATAGCCTTGATATCGTCGAGATGATTCTGGCAGCACAACATGTGCTGGCTAACATAACGCTCGGAGACCTGCACCACCTTGGCCAGGCCGTACAAGAAGATCAAGAACCATACAAAGCTGCCGAAGATTTCAAGGAAGCCACAGTCCTGGCTATCGCTTATTTCGTCGAATCCGAAAAATCCAACCATCGAGGTGGAGCTCCACTGCACTCCGATCACGGTCGCGGTAGAGTTCTCCATGTTCTCGTAGCGTTCTCGAAGTGTATTTGTTGAGTTTATTTTTGTGAGAGAGACGAGTGATGTTGAAATCACTTTCGAATTTAAGCAAGGTCGGAGGCGATGTCAACTGTCTACTATCCGGCTACCAGCCTTCTGAGATTGAAAAATTGATTTACGTTCCGATTACTTTACCAACGCTTGCTTTTTCAGACTTTTCGATAAATTCCCTTTTGGCTTTAGGCTATGTTTTCACTTGGGCAACATTCAGCATTGTGGCATCTTGGAGGAAAATGCAGCGTTCAAGCTAAGCTAAAATAATATTTTTTCATAAAACTGTCTTAAAAAACTTCTGAATTTTTTACCTACCTTTATGGAGTATACATTACCCTTATTTCACCCTGAAAATGTACAAAAATTCCAGAGCCAAGCCAATAAAGTATGTACCCAAAATAATTGCGCTTTTAATAAAAATCCAACATATTTCTCACTTACGATAAAGATAACTCAAAAACATGTCTATTGAGTTATTGATGCAGATATCTGTATGTATATATTCGCTAAATTAAACTAAAAATTTTGCATGATCATAGTTTACACCAAGGTCTCTGCATGAGTAGAGGATGGTTTTACGTAAAATGAGAACATTCAATGGTTTTTCTTCTTAATTATTTTCATTTCTAATTTGCGATCTAGTATGTAGAAGGGGCCATCCTTTTATCTGAATGCTAAGTTTATTGTTTGACATAAAATACAACTTGGAGTGTTAATATTTCCAACACAAAATGTGCAAAGTGCTAAAATAACATTTTTTTAGATACCAAAACATAAAATAATGGGAACTGAATTGGCATAGAGATGAAAAAATGGCCCCCACTGAGCGACCCAACGATACATTCTGATTTTTTTTCTTTTTCGTTTTAATGTTGATTTATATGCTTATATAAGATGCATGTCAATGTGACATAATTATTCATATAATTCCATTACATCGAATTATTTTCTTCCGTTTAATGCGTTTGGCTTTTGAATTTCGCAACCGATATTGGTAAGTGATCGTTTCTCTATATATGTATCTATATGTATGTAGAATTGAAAAGCGTACGATAGTAAGGCAAAGCAAAAAAAAAAATATGATATGCAGCCATAGTATCAATTCCACTTCTGCAAGAGTTCTCCAAAAGTTATATTGTACGGTCCATTTAATTCCATGAAAGTCTTGCAAAAGTCTGGCGGAAGTTAACTACATGAATTATGACTGATAACTCTGTATCTTTAGCTTCTAATATATATACCGCTATGATTCTCTAGTGCAGTTCGACCCCCTGAACATCATCTATACGAAATAAAACATTTGATTGTGGAATAAATTTTTGTTTTTAATTTTTGAATATTTTCTTCTTTCTTTTTTCTTCTTTTTTGTGTTTTTTTTTCGAGGTATTTACAAGTTTTATTTTATTGTATACATCCTAAGTTCTGATCAATTTCTTCATCTAAACACGGACTGTGTGTATTTTATAGGCTAATTCAGATCTAAAGGTTTAATTTGTGTTCAAGTGGATAATTCTGTGAAACATATCTAAACTATGTATTGGCTAGAGTCCTGCACAAGTGAACCTATGAGTCTTAACAACACTTTAACTACCTTTCGTATGTTTTCATATTTAAATCTCTCTCTCTGTTTATTATAAAATTGATTATTAGAGAGCTTGGCCTTAGATGTTACCAGATATAGTCTGTACTTTCGTTTTTAGCTAGGAAGATATTAAAACCAAGTAACTAAGGAAGGACTAAGCAGTAAAACTCATAGAAAAGATGAAACAAGGTAACTTGAGCTAGCTTTAAATGGTTCAATATCCTTTAATTATTACTATTATCAAGTGAAAAAAGAAAAAAACATTTTATCGCCTCCACATGTTCATAGTTTGACACTTCAATTGAAATGTGATATGTAATAGGAAGTATAATAGACCTTCAGGTTTGCCACATTCTCAGGCTGTGATTTGTAAGCCTTTCTCTAAATTTTAAATCAAAAAATACTAGCTGCACTCGGGAAGGACTCTAGTGAGGGCTTTTTAAGCGTCCCAATTAGGGAAATAAAGGCTACAGAAAATGATGTTGCTCTTGAAGCTGCAGAGGAGATTCAGACTAGCGCTCATTTGGCAGGAAGACAAGGGGCCATAATAAGCGTTTCGGGCAGTGACACGGTCATTACTAATCTTTACTAATCTTCTATTTTCCATATACAATAATATAATAATATAATAATATTTGGCTTTAATAGAAATGAGAGACGACGCATGTTTGTACGAAAACTAATCATCTACCTTCCTTCGAAATGCATCAGATACCTGTTTTCAATAGTCAAAATCGAACTTGATTTTGCGAAACCACACATTAACATTCATATTTTCATTTTATATAAATAATATTGTTTGTTATTTGTTGTTGTTGTTGTGAGTACCTTCCAGCTTCAAAAACGTTTGATTACAAATTGTAAACAATATTTTGGCACATGGAAAAAAATGTGCAAAAATAAGTGCAAGTGTGACGCCTCAATAAAAGCCTGTTACGGGTGTTAAGGGGAATTTTTCTCTTATTTTTCGGGTAACAAAAGTCGTGTAGGTTCCTGCCTATAAAACGAGTCCTTGCTTAGTTGAGGTAGTTGATCAGATCTTGACACATAAAGCAGGTAAATTTCTCTGGAGTCCAACTGGATCAGAAAATAATAATGGTACTCTCTCGTATATATCAACGAAAAAAAAATTGCTCAAAATCTTGTAAATCAACATTTGAATTTTACTGTTTTTGTCTTATTTTTCTTTTTTCATTTGGGTATTTTTCGATTTAAGTTTTCTTGTGTTTTTTTCTTTTTAAGGGCAATGTCTCAGCAGCGCTATCTAAAATCTAAGACCTCTTATTGTTTTCAGTTTTCTTTCGCATTTGTTTTAAAATCTCGTGACTAACTTTTATGCTCGTTTTTTTTTTTTTTTTTTTTTTTTTTTTTTTTTTAACGCTAATCATGAATTCTCTGTTAACTTTTTGCTGTTCATTTAATTGTAGTTTAAAAATTCGTTACATCTAACTTGCTTTTGTATTCAACTTGCACGCGCTTTTTGTTCTTGTAACTTCGGAGATAGTTAAATATTGTTTTTCGTATGCATTTTGTTGTGTGTGTATATCTTCTGACTACCCTTGGTTTTTCTATGCTTCTTCCTAATACCTATTGTTTGATTTTTTATTTTGGTTTTTTAATTTAATTAGCAGTACGTTATATTCGGGTTTCGTTGCCACGTTGAGACTGCATTTCTTGTTGATTTGCTTTCTTGTTTTGTTTTTTTTTTGTTTTTTAATTTAAAAATAGTTAACTTTATACTTTGTTTTACACATTCTCATTGAAGCTTATATTTGTTGCTTTGCTCTGCTCTTGCTCTTGCTCTGCTTGTGTTTCTTCCAAATAACATTTGTATTTGATTTAGATAAGGATTTTGCTCGCTCGTTTTTAACGTCGACACTGTGACTGTATCTTGTATATATTTTTCTGTATCTGTTTCTGTTTCTGTTTCTGTATCTGTTTCAGTATCTGTATCTGTTTCTGTAACTGCAATGTATCTTCGCGAATTGCCGCAAGCCTGTGTGTATAGAAAACTTTACTTTACGCTTGTTGTGTGTGTATTATGTTGCTCGTGGAGTAGGATTGAATTGTTGTAATTGTCATTTCGACTTTGACTTACTTTTGATTGTGTTTTTTTAGGTATCAATGAATGCCTTGTGCGATTTCATTTCAGATTAACGTTCGTTCTTGTGTTTTTTAAGTTTTAAGTTTAAGTGCCATCCACCCACTATCCTTTATCCTTTATCCACTATCCATTATCCAGCATCACTTTAGCTATACTTTGACCACTTGGAATTGGTGTTGTGACTGGATTACGTATTGTTATAATTTTTTCTATCACAGCAACATATTTGTATACACTATTTCATATATCAAAATTGAACAGTATGGGGGGAGGGGGGGATCAAAAGTATGGCAAAAAGTACAATATTCTATACAATATAATGTTGGGAAGGTAGGGAAGATAGGGAATGTTGGGAAGGAAAACAAACATTCAAAAACTGCTCAAATGTTGCATACAGACTATTTTCGAGTACTTAATATATTTCATTATTGTGTGAAGCCGTATATATGTATATGTATGTCCTTAGACGTTTTCTCTTCGCGATCTCAAGTCGAGTTTGGGAGGCTGGGAAGCTTGGGGAGCAGGGAGCCCTTCACGAGCTCTTTTTGCGAGTAAGAAACCTCAGCTTGTGGGGGGGCAACTTATGTATGTACAGACAATTATTGTACCAGCTTGATTTTATTATTTATACAAAATGCATTCACATACGTACATACGCATTATCTGAACTGATCATAATACTCTTGATAACCATCAGACACATCTTCGGAAATATGAAATTATAAAGAGCAACACTCTGATCTACGCCCCTTTTCAGCTTTTCAGTTTTTCTTTTTTCTCGATTTTTGTTTGTCTTGATTATTTTCTTATGATTTTCTTTTTGATTTGCGTCATATACTTATGTATATATTTCACAAAAGTACGACCCATGCGAGTTATTCCTTCCGTCTCCTTTCTGTCGTAGTAGTCACCTCCTCCTCCTGGTTCATTGTCCTTTTCGCTGTACTTCCGCTTCCGCTTACGGGAACTGCAATGAACAATGAGCACAGTCTGTAAAATCGGTTCTTTTTTGAAGTTATCTTTATGGTAAGACTCACAATAAAATGCGGCGCTGAGAATAGTACCGCTAGGGTTGCAATAATAGTAAATAACGTGAAAATAATAAGGCACAGGCGGTCGACGACCATGGCTGCAAACTTCCAATCTCGTGTTATGTCGCCCGTCTCGTCCTCCTTTTTAAGCTGCAAAAATACTCGTATATAGTGAGAATAGTATATATGGTAAGTTTAAGTACATTCCTACAAGATGCGACCCGTTTTTCTATCGATTACTATTTATTTACCCTCTCGCTCTATCGCACTGCTTAGAAACACTTTTTGCGTGTATGAGTACGTAGCTTGAACACGAATTAGTGATATAAACTTGTTCCATCACCACAAGTTTTTGAGAAAATAAAGTCGCATCTTATTTTCATCGAAAAAGTTCACATTTATATTTATATAAATTTGATTTTTTGATTTTAATACAATGTACAAAAAAAATGTATTCCCGGTACCCATAGTATCCTTTGGCTATTATAAGTTAATGCTTATTATTCTACTCTCTCTCAAAAGCTGTGAACTCAGACACTCGAAAAGGGTTCCGTAGCGTTGAGTAAAAACAAGAGGTCAATAGTCACCCTCTCGCTCTATGGCACTGCTCAGGAACACTTTCCGGGTGTCTGAGCACAAAGCTTTTGAGAGAGAGTGTCAGTGCGTGTTGCGCAACATGTCCATAGCAACATTTGTCTTTTTTGGATGTTGCTCAATATTTTTCTAGCCAATTTTGTCTTCATTTCTCAACATTTTCTTTTTTCCATGTTCATATGCTATTTAATTTCACCCACAATGCTTTGGGTACCGGGTATCTCACAGTCGGTCACACTCGACTGTAGCTTTCCCACTTGTTTTCTTTTATTTTATTTTTTTAAATATGTGGAAAAGTATAGGAACTTGGAAAATAGTGATACAAAAACAATGGAACTATTTTATTGAGAAATACAAAGGCTTATAATCAGGTTAGAGAGTTCTAAAGACTATACATAAAACACCAAAATCCTCACCTGATCCGTTATCCAGCGGAGTTCCTTTAGTATCAGCGCCAGCTCGTACTCAGCTGAGGAGCTCAGGCAGGTGTGAGAGATGGCCTCGTGCATACGGGCCTCGGCAACAGGTCCCACGGGTCCAACGGGTCCCACGCTGCCGTCATCCCCCTGCCTGTGTGCGGTATATTAACTCACATTACAGTTCTTTTAAGCCATAGATGGGCACCAAAAGTTGGATGTCGGAGCCCAGAAAGAATAACACTCAATATATATTCGTTAGACTTCAAAGTTGGTCCAAAGAAACCGGATTTTGTTTCCTCCACGACTATCGATAACATTTTATACAACTATATAGGAACGATGGTAATGGAACTGACAAAGCAAAGGCTTTATGAACGATGGTAATGGAACAAAATGTGTAACGATTTATGTACAAATTGAAAACAAGTGCCAAGTCTTAACAATTAAAATTAGTATTCTAAGAGTATTTGAATAATCTGCAAGTATGTGAAAATAATAAGCGGAAGGCCTCACCTGTACAATGTCCTGAAATATGTCGGCTGGTGCGGCAATGTGGCGCTGGCACACCGATGGTTGCACCGAAAATCATCGTCTATATCTAAGACATTCGCCAGCAGCGATTTCGAGGATCTTAAGAATTCCCGAATACCGAATACAGAATGCAGAATAGATAGAAATATATGTACATATAGAGAGAGTCAGAGAGCAGCGGGCAACTGGTACTTGGGGGGAAATGCTAGAGTCTTAGGGAATACTAGAGAGAGACTGTCGGAGACTGTCTGCGGTTACCTCTCCTTGAGCTCAACGTTCTGAATCTGTTGCTTTTTGTCGCCGGCATTCGATGAACTCGACGACGAGGGCGGCGGCGGGCATTCATAGCCAACCTGTCCGGGTCTTTGCATGCGCAATATGCAAGGTAACCAATAAAGGAATATTACTCTTATCTGTGTGTGCGAGTTCGATAGAGAGACGGAGTGTGGTTGGGTAATGCGGTTAAAAATAATAGCAATAAGTATTTTTTAGAGTTTGTTTTTAATTTGAAGGCAGTTTATGTCATAATTTTTTTTAGTTTTAGTTTCGTTTCATTTA
This sequence comes from Drosophila tani, assembly GCA_008042535.1. Lineage (NCBI taxonomy): Eukaryota > Metazoa > Arthropoda > Insecta > Diptera > Drosophilidae > Drosophila > Drosophila tani. The sequence goes on along the minus strand of VNJO01001320.1, from coordinate 55,930 downwards.
TGTTAAATGTTCGTTGTTGTTTTTTTTGGTTTTTAAATGTTTTTGTTGATAATTTCATTATTAGTTGTTGTTGAAGCGACGCGATTGTTGTTGAATATATAATATATATACGCATGACATCGAGGATGAGCAGAATGAGAGGTATTTAAGTTTGGGGATTATTTATCGTCAGATATTTATCGATTATTTATTAGCACATTGTTCGTTGTTGGGAGTGGTGGTGGTGGTGAGTTTTGGTGAGTTTGTTGGTGAGTATGTTGGTGAGTTTTGTTTGTGTTTGTGAGTTTCGTTGGTGTATTATGAGCGAGTCGGATGGTGAATGTTGAGTGTTTCGTTGGTGTTTCGTTGGTGTTCATGTGATCGACTCGTGCATTTGCCGTTGTTTGTTTGATTTGGTTTAGTTTTTTTTGTACGAAGATTGTTCATTTTTTTGTTATTGATTTGTTTGTTTTTGGTTAAAATTGTTCAAGTGGCAGGGAGAGACAGAAAGATACACATATGTAGAAATAGAAAGAGAGATATATAGAGAGAGAGAGTTGAAGAGGCAGTTGGCAGAGTTTGCGTTGGAAGAAGAGTTGAGTTGCCGGTTTGCGTAGTTGTTGTTGTAGTTGTCGGCCAGAGTTTTGGTTGAAAAATAAAAATTGTTGTGTAAGATTATTGGTGCTGTTGCTGGCAGAGACGCTTCATAAGTAAGTAATAAAGTAAGTAGTATGCGCATATTAATTACGAACGGAAAAAGGAAATAAACAAACAACTAGAAGAGCTTCGTAGCACGATTAAATATAAAACAAATCAAGTAAATCATTTTAAATAGGGGCATCAGCACATATTTTTTTGATTTGGCATTCAAGGAGCTACTGGAGCTAAAAATTCACTTTGGGATTGTGGCTGAGAATAAGGCTCAAGAAATTGTAATTCCTAAATATAATTTTTTTTCATTTATTTTTTTAAAGAAATATTTTTGATATCAATCTCCTTCAATTTTAAAAGATGGCGAAGTTATATATTCGCAAAAATATCATGCATCATCTTGGAAATATAAAATAAGGAAGTTAGGTTCGGCAAACCGAAGCTTTTATACCGTCGCAGGCATTAAAAATAATTACTCAGCTAAGGGACTTAATAGAAAATGTTACATGTTTAACCAATAATAGGAATTAGAACAGGAAGGAAGTAGAAAGTTTTTAAATGAAAGTAGCGAGTAGCGAGTAAAGAGACGGACGGATTTACATACAAAATATGTCCTTCACTGCATTAACCATAACATGATTTACGTAAAAATAAACGATCATGTAGCTTGATCTGATTTTAATTGATTTTTCATCGAATGAATATGAGTTTTTCATCTGCGATGCCGGAATTTGTTCCAAGCAAAAGCTTTCGTTTTTTTCTATACTTAAAAGGCAGTGCACAGGTTTGATTATATCGAAGATTGCTTGATATCGCGAAAAGTTCCCAAAGTAAATTGGAAATCGAACTGAGATACACTGCTCTTTAATACCGAGATGATATTTTAAAATAGAACCATTTGAAAGGAATAAAATGAAAGAAGGAAATCCATTGAATTGTCAATCATATATTAATAATATTGGTTAGGTTTTTTGTGCCTGCAATATATATATATATAGTATAAGTTATTGTGTTTTTGATATTTGTATGAAGGCGTTGGGGATTCGGTTTCCTTTTTTTTTTAGTTTAATATTGTAACAAGCTGAGTGGCGTTTCTTAATTTGGTTTTTAATTCGCTGAACACTTGTATGCAGCTGGGAGGAGGATTGGTTGTAGTCTCTCATGCTTTTCTCGGGTATATCTTCTTGCAAGTCCGTGGGTGAGTTGGTGTAATTGAGGTTGGGTGACTTATGATCGAAATGTATAGGTTTATGCGTACTTATGTTTGTTGTTTTTTTTTTATTATTAAAAGTATCCTAGCTATTTACAAACAAATAGGTTTAAAGTGATTCGTTTAGTTTGGATAAATAAAGATAACATACGTATAGATGTATGTTTTAGCAGTGGAATAATAAATTAATTTGAAAAAGATAAGATCTGTATATGTCTTGAAAAATATGGAAAGGAAATTCGTTTGCTTTTTGTATATATTTTTTTGTTTCTTTTTTTTTTTTTTTTTTTTGTACAATGTAAGAAAGTAGTTAAGTTAATTTGAATGTAAAAATATTACCCATTCACTCATTTCATGCGTATCTGGATTTCTATGATGATAATTGAGGATAAGTATGGTTGACACAACTGATGAGGCCACCATAAACATAATGCAATTGAAATAAGTTCCTAGAAGGACACAAAAATTACACAAACTTGTAGTAGTTGTTCGATTCGTTTTCAGTTTTAGTTTTTTTTTTTTGTTTTTTTTTTTTGCTTAGCCTAGCCCTTGATTGATCACACGTCGGATCACGTAGATATATTCTGGCCTACACATTCGATATATTCATTGATTAATTGGGTCAGTTTGTGTTTTGTATTCGGTGTGTATTTGGATTTGTAGCTGTATTTATTGTTGTATTTGTAATATTCCAAAAACCTGTTCTCATTTCCGATTACTCAGAGCTCTTTGCTTGATTCCAATAAGTTTTCACGTCAATTGGCGAAGAATTTCCTTCAGACTTTGAGTTATTTTCATTGATTTATGTACAAGTATCACGAATATTATCGGGGAGAGTTTGACAAAAATTAATCGTGCTTATAGGACATATTATTTGACTTTATTTTATGTACAAGTATTAGAAAAAACGAATTTTTCGGAAACGGGAACTGGGCTGTACGTGTATGTAAATGTTGTAAACAAAAAACAAAGCTCCTGATATTTTCAATCAATCAAAATTGTCTTAAGCACAGTTAGACTTATGTATTAGTTTACAGTTAATTTGGAAATAAGACCAAAATATGTGTATATTCCTAGAAAACTACCTAGACGTAAGCTGATGTATGAGTGTGCATACCAACTCTGCAAACCATTCGGCGATAGTTCGATAAATATCGATAAATGCAGGGCAGGGATGCCCTGACTTGACGAAAATGCTTGCAGGGAAGGCAGAGAATGCTCAGACGTAACTTGTAGGCTTAGGAGTGTTGTTATTTACTTGTGAAAAGGTAAAATTAGTAGAGAAAACACAAATTGAAGCAAGAGTATTAGAGGAAAAGTATGTAACAAGGCATAGCTGTTGTGTTTTTGGTACGAATTTGAGACTATTTTACACGTAATTACTGGTCCTGCCAATGCCCTCTGATCCCTGATCTTTGATTTCACTAATGCCCAGCCAAAAATCCGACCCGTTGGTGGCCTTACTCTGGAAATCCTAATTCTTTGGGAATTGTAGCCCATTTCAAAGCATTCTCCAGCTGCAAATCGGCGTATATATCGTATATATATATCCGACTGGCTGGATTTTGAACTGGACTACGCGTAAGCTGGGTTTTGCCTGAATTATTTTAGTCGTTTAGTGCACAACCAATTATCCGCAATCATCATTTTTGGTTAAAAATCGAGATCTAATTGGTAATTTTCTCAATTGTTGTTGGTCTAGACTTATGAATATATATATATATCTGTTTTCATTGTAGTTTCACTATGGTCTGTTGTTGTTGTATTTTTTTTTTTGACGTTGTTGTTCGTTGTTAAGTTGGGAATTTAGACTTGGGTGAGATACGGCTTTAATGAGGTTCAATCAAATGATATTTATATAATTTACTTGTTTTAATTTAGGCGTTTGGTTTATAGTTAATATTAGATGTCATTTATTTATATATTATGCGCAGCGGATGACCAACGAAAAGTAAATGGCTTTTTATTTTGATCGATAATGAAAATGATGCGATGGCAATTTGAAGACTCTACGAATTCCTCGCCGGATGATATCCAGAATATGTTTGTTTGGGCTATATTGTATAAATATATTTTATTTAACCAGCTTCATCAATGGATTGAGATTGAACAAAAAAAAAATCATATAAAAATGTGGCTGATTCTCAAGGACAGAGACAGAGTCGTGGCTTTTCGGGGCATGGATGTTAACGGTTTTGGCAAATGTGTTTCTTGGGGCACACACGTTCCAATAATCGATCTAAGAGAAAAAATGGGGCAATGGGTATTGAGTGCATTTCGGTTAAAGGACTCAGAATGGTCATCGTTGATCGTTGATTGTGGCGTATATGCGTTTCCAAATAACATTCCCATCAAAAATCGCCAGGGACTTGAAATCAATTTGAAAAGGCATCCGAGTGTATGCTATGAAAATGATTTTTGATAGGACCTTCTTCAGTTCCGATTGGTTTTGTAAAACGACAAACAACACATAAGTATATACGCGTATATACAACTGCTTAGATATATGCTCCTGATGCGTAATGGTTATTGGTTTTTTGGTATTTGATTTCTGATTTTTTTTGTAATTTTTGGAGACAACAAAAATGTATATATAGTTCTACTATGGAAACGGCTGGCAGGTTTACCAATTTAACCAATCAATATAGGACAAGCAATACCAAAAAGTATGTTAGTTTTTGAATTATATATACGGATCATGGTACCGAACAAATTTTGGTTTCTTTTCGGGGGGACTTGGATTTATATGGTACGAGTATCTGGCGTCGTGTTTGATTTACAAGTGTGGAAGGAGGAGATTCTGCTAGTGGCTGGGAGTATGATACTGTGTACGAACTTATTCGGTGGGAGGAACAGCACAATCACATTGTAAGTAACACAATAACAATAATAGTATTATTGTTCTACCACACTACGTAGCGATTAATTAAAAAAATCAAGTGAAACTAAACTGTCTCTTTTAGAACGAAACTGAGAAACCAAAAAACAAACACAATCATTCAGTAAAACGCTCATACAAAGCTGGAAAATATATATATAGTATACAAAATATTAGCAAGTGGGTGGATCTGGTTCTGGCTCTGAAACGAGAGGCCCGTCGATTTATCTGATATACATATATGATGGGAAAATCCTATTGATGGCGTATAATAAAACTAATGTTTGCACCAGGCTTCGTGAAGAGAAAAGTAGAAGCCCATCTACGAACTAGGGCAATATCTAGGATTAATCTTCTTGTTTGAAAGAACTCATTGGTTAAAGCTTTGCCTCTCACTTCCTTTATATATTTCCGCAGAATTACATTTAAATGAGAGTTTTGAAGGGACTTACATTTTGTTCTTTCCAAAAAAAACAATAGGAAATCCGAAGTTTTATTTTTTAACGGGTAACTAAGCATATTTACCAATGGCATCAAAAGCAATTTCACCAATGACTTTTCCAATTCACCAATGAAATCATTGGTGAAGTCACTAGCTCTGTTTCGTAGTAAATTTGCTTATTTCGATTGGGAAATTGGGTCTAACATGTATTATACTTTCACCAATGGCATCAAAAGCAATTTCACCAATGACTTTTCCAATTCACCAATGATATCATGGGAAAAGTCACTAGCTTTGTTTCGCAGTGAATTTGCTTATTTCGATTGGGAAATACATTCACCAATTGCATTAAAAGGAATTTCACCAATGACTTTTCCAATTCACCAATGAAATCATTGGAGAAGTCACTAGCTCTGTTTCGTAGTAAATTTGCTTATTTCGATTGGGAAATTGGGTCACTTTTACGTAATATATCTGAGATCTATGGTTTAAAAAACTATAATTCGGAATGGGAAAAGTATTCTTAAATAGATTTGGAAAAAGATGTTACCAATTCGTATGAATCGTAATATACATTTGATAGTTTTTAATATTTGTGGTAGAACAACATAAAAATTTGATCTGTAGCGCGTATCGCGAGGATATATGTGGAAAGCAAACCCTCTCAAAAGCAATATGTTCGATGATTTGTAATTCTTAAGGCAAGTGCCACACATTGATGGCCAATTTCTGTAAATAATATCTACATCTTGGTGCAATCACGTGTTGGGCGTACAAAAAAAGCGTTAGTAAATAGTAAAGTAAAGTTGGAAAAGTGTGGGAAAAAGGGTTTTTTTTTTGTTTATTTTTTTTGCAAAAAGTATTGCACACATTAATTCGGTTTCTGTAGGCAAAAAAGAGCAGAGTTTGAGCAGAGTGGAGCCGAGTTCTTTCTTTATTCTAAGTGTGACCGTTTCGTTGTGAGCAGAGTTCTTTCTTGGTTCTAAGTGTGATCGTTCTCGGTGTGAGTTTTTACATTCTACGTTGAGAACTAGTGGACCTAGTGGATCGATTTACACACCTATCTAATGTATCTACTATGCACTCGTACCGGGTATGCGGTAATGTAAGCATGGTGTTGTTGGTGAAACTTGTGGTGTATTTTTTTTCTTCTTATTTTTTTTTTGTTCTTGTTGTTGTGGAGTGTTGTGGAGTTGCATTTGTGAACTGTGTGGGCTATGTGTGGTGGGGACGAAAGGGATCAAACTGGCTCGGCTGGTTCGGCTGGGACCAGGAACAGCTTGGACCCGCTCAGTCCTTCGTCCTGGTGGGCGGGACATTTGTGCTCCTGCATGCCGACAAGAACATTTTTTCGCTTACATTATGTGGTAGTGGTCCTTGGCAAAAGCTCACTGGCACAAACACAAAGTAACAATGAAAATTAAGACGAAAAGAGATATACTAATCAAAATCAACTAATAAATAAATTCACATACTCGAAATATCGCAAATGAGTTCACACGACGATATATATATATATATGTACATTGAGTATATGAGTTTTCTCTTTACGAACGAAAACAAGGACTGTCAGTCCACACATCGGATATACTTTTCTACGACTACAGTATATGAATAATAGGTTATATTGGCATTGTTATGTATATATTCTAAAACAGTATTTCGGTGGACTGTGACTGTAGTTTATATTTCTTGTTGATGATCTATTTTACATACACTATGCTATGAACAAGGTACTGGATAAAATTGAAGAAAATGTGCAGAGGGAAGACTGAGGAGGACAAGTAACAAAAGGTGCATTAACAAGACTTTCTCGTGTTTTAAGGTGGGCATGCAAAAGTTACAAGAGGAAAGCTAGTGGGTATGTCTAAAATCTGTATAGTCAACGGAGAGAATTTCAAGATCCGAAATGGTTCTACTTATGAGAAGTGCAGCTACCTAGATTGAGAAAATGACCCAGTAATAAATGTGACTTGAGGTTAAATCTCTTTCTATTATTATAATTAACAAAATAAATAAATATCCACTATTTTTGGACATTATCAGTGTCGTCATCAGTAACCTATTGCTGACCTCTACATTCAGCGAAGCTACCACAAGTTTTGGCAAATAAAGACTGTTGGGGATTCTAGCTTGCCAATGTTGAAGAGGCTCCTTGTGTGCTTTGGACTTTTTTATTTTTATTTATAATTGATTATAAAATGAACTACATATGTACATACATATTGTCATACATTTACTGATCATTACCTATAGAGAATTTTGTTTATATTTTCTTTGTGTAAGAACCCCTATAATCGATACATTCTATATGGGCATTTCCAGGATGGCAAACATTTGCACGTCATAAAGTGGAAAAAATTATGATAGAAATTGACATTTTCTGAAGTGTTTTTTTGCACGATCAATGCATTTTACCAGTAATATTTGTATTCTAGAAGACAAGCTTTGGGAATTTGTCGTTTCGAAATTATTTGTAGAAGACTATGCATCGCGAACGATACTGGAAATCAAGACATCACGAACTGTACAACATTTTGTATGTATGGATGTTGGATGCATAATAATTGATTATTAAAACGCTTTTAAAAGTAGCTAAAAAGTGACTAAACTTAAGTTTTTTACTTTTCAGTTTCCAGGCCGATTTTCACATGAATACACTGAGATATGTTATGTAACCATTGTATTATGTTAATTTGGATTTGAATTTAAAGAGTCCTTATAAATATACACATTTTATAGAGGTATTTTAGCAACCTTTCGAAGGGTTAATAAAGAGTTTTCTCGGCTTAAGTTCAAAATTTAAGAATATTTATTCTTTAATTTATTTTTTTTTATCTTAATCTTTGAAAACTCAACCTCGACCTTTTTCTGGAAATTTCCATATAGTTTATAACAGTGACCAATGGATGATATCAAAAGTATGATTATAATCATATGATCATAGCTTGCTTTTACCCACAGAACAAGGTCACTTTGCATGCCTCCCATTACCAGGACAACATGCAACTTTACAATCTTAGCTATCCCATTCAAGGATCATATTTTCCGAAGGCATGCCTATGTGGTTTATGGCTTATATTCAGTGATTTGCTACTGGTATGAGTGTGTATGTACTTATGTGAGTGCTCGGCAAAAAGGAGGATATTTCGTGTGAGAAAGGACAACGATGATAATGGCGGACCAAATGATTCGATTTATACATATGTATATATAGAGAATTAGTGATATACCCTATTTTAGGCAGCTCATATTTTCAGGCCTTCTTCATGTGTGCCCCAAATTCACAAGGACGAAGAAATTTTTTTGTTTTGCAATATGACAACAAAGGCAAAAGGACTAAAAGTATCGAGAGAGAGACAACGAAAAAGCGAATGCGATGCTCCTGGACGGCGACACTCGGGTCTCGGGTCTCGGGGGCTGTGCGAGAAGTAGAATGTGGCAAGTTGTTGATGGAATTTGCTGAATGCGTTGAGAGTGCGTTAGTTAAGTAGCGTATTCTTTAGACGTAAAGTATGTTAGGTTTTCTTAATTTTTTTCTTTGGTTTTCAAGTGGTTTTAACGGCTTGGCCACGGTTGTACTTACCGAGCAGCGGAACCGCATCGGAGGTTGCCGGCATCGTTTCCGCCACCATGTTGAGGAAGACTGTAAGCGATAGTAAAATAGTAACTCCTGTTTTTTTTTTTTTTTTGGTTGGGATCGGGACCAACGATGACGACGATTCGGCGGCGGCGGTGGCATGGAATAAGATCAAATTGGGATTATGTTAGTGGCGCTTTTTGTGTTGGTTGTTCTTGTGCTGTTCCAAACTTTCGCGAAATAAACACAGACACACACACACAAAATATACACAATTACGTTTACGATTACGATTACGATTACGTTTACGGTTACGGTTACGATTACGGCAAGACAATACTATATGGAACAATAATCCTTCTGAGCGCTCTTCCCTGCGATTGCGACTGCAGCTTGGCATTTGGCATGGCAGATGTGGTTAGTGAGGTTGTCGCTTCCATGATCACGTATACGTTGCCTTCAATAAAAAACTACTACCATATTCTCTGCTCTGAACCTCAAATGCCCCTAGCGAGGTGGGTACCAGCTTAGGGTTATCGGTTCTCCGTCTTCAGTTCGTTTCAGAGATTTTTTGTAAATACTCAAGATAGTCGTCGAACATGCACATAAGCACTCAGAATAAAAATCGCCCTGCACAAATCAAAAAATTTAGTTGTGTTTTCTACTACTTATTTTAATATTGTGTACTTGACTTAATTTGATCAAATTAAAAGAAAAACTTACTTTAAATTTTATTTAGTTTACAAAAAGGAAAAAAATAAATAAATAAATAAAAAAAAAAATTTAAGAAAACTTACTTTAAATGTTATTTAGTTTACAAAAAGGAAAAAAAAAATTATTCTACATAAAAAAAAAAGACTACTATTCATTTTAATATTGTGTACTTGACTTAATTTGATCAGATTAAAGGAAAAACTTACTTACATTTTTTTTTTTTTAATTTTATTTAGTTTACAAAAAGGAAAAAAGATAACCTCTAGTGTTCCCTACTAACAATTTTTTAAAATTAAAAAATTAAAAAAAGACAAGGAAAAAAAAACTTACAAAATTATGGATTCTAGACCTGAATCTCAATAAGGTATTCATGTAATTTTAAGTAATATTTAAATTAATAAATTGACAAAATATTAAAAAATATCCTAAGTGGGCGATTTTTTTTCTGAGTGCCCTCTCCGTTAAATTGTAGAGTCTAGTCACTAGTCACCTGGATTCCACTGACTTCAAGAGCTACAGCAACCAAAGTTGGCAACCAAAACTATAAAATATAACCATGCAAATTGTAAACTCAATCGCAAATTGCAAAAGGCAATTGCACTTATGTTTTTAATAGTGGCAAAGACGCGTTAGTCGTAGAGCACAAGGAAGGATGTATGGGTATACACATATATTGTGTAAATGCAGTTAAGACATTTTAAGGAGAGTTTCCAAAATTATAGGGTACTTGAACGAGTGTTAATCTAAAAAAAAAACATGTTTTTAATACTACAGCCTTTATTTTCAGTAGAAACTTTCTAGTAGAAGGTGTAAATAGGTAAATAGGTGTATATATAAAATAGTCCTGTGAAAACATTATCCTGAAATGTAATTACAATTGAATGACAAACATTTCTGTTCTATTATCTATCTCGCTCGGACTCACACTAGCAGTCACCTCAGGATGATAAGCAGCTTCTTTTAGGGCGGACGACACGGGTTCGAATCCATTTGTTAACCCTTCTTTAAGACTTTTAGAAATATTCATGATTTCTTTCTATTCTTTATATTTTTATTCTTTATTCTTTATCCTTTTTAAGATAAGATTTTATAAGTTTGGAAACTTTTCCCTACCATGCCCTAACCATATGCACTTACACGATTTTGAATATACCAAAGAAATGTAGGGAAGCCGACTTTTCCCAAGGACCTAAGACAGGGTCTGAGATTGTTGTGGTGACTAGCGTAACTTGCCGGGCATGCAAAGTTGTAAATTAATTAATCAATAGATACTACTCGAGAGATGCAGTAGCAATAACTAAAAAATAGAGAGTAACGGATAGTTGGCATTCATTCTGGTTAGTTTTTTTGTACTAAAGAGAACAAAGAGTCGGCTTTTGTTTTGGAAACTCCTCTAGCGGGGTTCGTTTTGTTTATTATTATTTTTTTTTGGGGTTTATGTTATGTTGTAGAGTCGGAGGTAGAATAGAAATAGAGCGAAGTAGAGGCGGGTTGTTGTTGTTGGGGACAACACTTACCAAGCGATAGCTTTTCACCAGAATCTGGTGGTAGTGTAAACCCTAGCAGTGCCATGGAGGCGATCAGTACGCACGGCACAATCAGATTGAAAAAATAGTACAAAGTTTTGCGTCTTATCAAAATGGCGAATGTTATGTCAATATAAGGTTCTGGGCAGCAATTATAGTAGATTTCATTTCGTTTACCGGGCACACCTGATGGGTTTGTTGTTGATTGATTCGATTGGATTGTATTTGTTTGATTGGATTGAATTGGATTGGATTCGGATTCGGATTCGATTGGAGGTTCGAGCATGTGCATGGGGATGGGTGGGTATTTTCGATTCGGTGGATTCGTGGATCGGCGGGGTGGTTAGTATGACAGATGACCAGTGGATGGAGTAGAGAAGAAGAGATTAAATACGAGATTAATACAGACATTTACTGCAAACGCAAAAAAAAACATATATGCTGGACCACGACGACGACGACGACTGCGTCTCGCCTGTCACTTCCCATTAATTACTTACCTAACAGGTCCCACTCTCCGTTGGTTATAAAGCTTGAAATGTCTCCACCGGCCTCGTCCTGCAACTGCAGGTCCAACTGCCGAGGATAGAAATGGGAAGTTTGTTATATAAAATAATAAAATAATAAAACGGACTTAAAAAAATATATACCTAAAAATGAACTATAAATTTGGTAAGTATTCGAAATATCTTCGAGTTTTAGGAGTCCAAATTAAGATGAACTCCCTAAATGAGTTGTAAAAAGTGCAAACAAAATATTTTATATAAGAAATAAGGTACGGTAGTCGATGGGAAATACGCCCGATCGATATTGTTATCGATAAAGTATAAATAAGTGCCACATAGAGAAAACCAATAATTGAAAAAAGTACAAGAAAATTGAAACTGTACAGTAAATAATTTAAATAAAAAAGTGGAAATAAAATATTATGTATAAGAAATATGGTAGGGTAATCGATAGGAAACACGCCCGATCGATATTGTTATCGTGAAGAATAAAGAAGTGCCGGCATAGAGAAAACGAATAATTGGAAAAAGTACAAGAAAATTGAAACTGTACAGTAAACAATTTAAGTAAAGAAAAAAAAAGCCTAGCCAAGTGCTCTAATTTAATGTAAAACCCATAATAAAATCGACACTACTGTTGCTGCAAAATTTGAATAATACCTGAAAACCATCGTAGGTCCACGAGCCAAACTTCATTTCACATCTCTGATCGTCAAATGGAAACCACGTGATGTCTATCTTGCATGTCGATTTGAAGATGCCCGGTGGCACGTACAGGCAGCTCCCGTTGTTGCGGACCACTACATTTGTCGCATATGTGCCGTCAAAGCCCTCATCGGCGCTGAAAAAAAAAAGAATTTACGTGTGTAAACATATATATATTAAGTTTTATTAAGTGTGACCATGTTGTTTTGATATATGTAAGTAGCAGTAAGTGTGAACATCTTGTTATATAATATAATAATGTATGTATTCGATAGTTTTGTATTAAGTATCGATAACATGATAAATATATGAATGAGGCGCAGCCATTTTCACTTTATAAAGAAGAAGCACAAGATACAGACGCGCAAGAAAATAAGAAATAAAGAATCATTAAAAATATACACCATCATTTACACGTGATAAAAAGAAAAGAAAGGAAATAATGCATGTGACCAAAGGCCAATATAATCACGGAGACTCCGAACGGTCATACATTTGATTTGCAATATGGAGGACATTATTGTGCTGGCAACGAAAATCGCACTCTCTCCGCTTGCACAATGTTAAGAGCGTAAAAATCGAAATATCAGCTTAAAGCCTGATCTTAACCTTAACTCTTCTCCCTACATATACCAAAAGATTACTAACCTGTTGTACATAAGCACATCCGGCTTCCATAGACGATGTGGTGGAATCCGCAAGTCCCGTACGCCTCCAAATTCACTGGAATTCCAGCGCAGATTCATGTCATTCCATTCCTAGAAAAAGTCAGTGAAAAATGCTTTAATTTCCCGCATTTACACATTTCCCTTATAGCCTTTATTATTTTTAAGAAATCCATAGATCAAAATTATGTTTATCATCTAAGTAAAGAAAATTATAGAAATTTTTAATGACATATCCCATCATTTTCAACTTTAATTTGAATAAATCTGTGCCTTTTCGTCTCAGTCACTTTCTGGGTGGCGCCTCCTGCCGCTTGTAAAGTAACGGCTTTGTGTAAAATATCCTCCAGGGCTGACTTTCTGTAAAATATCCTTAAGGGGTGACTTTCTGTAAAACATCCTCAAGGGGTGACTTTCTGTAAAATATGCTCAATTGCCTACATTCCCCATAAACGTGTCATGTAATGTCAAGCCTACACTAAGGCTAAGTCTGATTTATTTGCCATTTCAAGAAACAGTTGTGGGTAAAAAACCAAATACCACAAATTATAATCCGATTTAATTTAGATTTCTATTTATAATTTAAATTAAAAGCTACTTACCAGTTTCAGCCAAATATTTGTTATTAGCAATTGATTCTTTTCATCCTGTAACAAAAACAATGTAAGTTACCATCAAGGGACACACAATATATATCGATATATATACTTATTGTTTAATTTTCGATTTGAAATGCAAATATTTGTAAAGTTAACTCACCACATCGATTATCTGCATGAGAGTTAGTCCAAAGCTCAGTTGCAGTGGATCGGATTCATTGACAACCGGCCGTTCCAAGCTATTGTAGTTGTCCAGAAGGGCGTGCAGCAAACGCTTTTCATGGGGGCCAGCCGTGCAAGCTGCAAGTGGAGAGTGGAGAGAGAGCGAAACGAATGACAAACAAAATTAATTACATTTAAAATTAGAACAAAAAAGAGCGAGTCAAAAGGGTGCCTGCCCTCCTACTCAGTCAAATAAACTAATTGATTGCATCTATAGGAGTGCCTTTGGAGCCTCTTTCAATTTAATTAGAGATGAGAGATAGAGAGCCTGGAAATTCGCTTAAACAATATCCATGCTATAACAGTTAATTTAATTAATTAATTGTTTGCAATTAGATCGTGTAAAACTAGTTAGACTTTAGTAGAGCTAAAAACACATACTTATTAAAAGCAAATGATGTTGTGCTTTCTGGCAACAGAAATAAGTTTCTTTATAAGAAATTATCTCAAAGTATTGGATTTAATTTGAGATGAAAGAAGCCTTGCAACGAAGCTCGTTCTTATTTCTCATTTCCATGTACGTGTGATCAAAGGCCAATATAATCACTAAGATTCCGAACGATCATACATTTGCTTTGCAATATGGACGAAATTTTTCTGCTGCCGACGAAAATCGCGTTCTCTTCGCTCGCACAAAGTTGGGAGCATAAATATACTTATTAAAAGCAAATGATGTTGTGCTTTCTGGCAACAGAAATAAGTAACTTTATAAGAAAGTATCTCAAAGTATTGGATTCAATTTGAGATGAAAGAAGCTTAGCCTGAACGAAGCTCGTTCTTATTTTTCATTTCCATGTACGTGTGATCAATCACTAAGATTTCGAACGATCATACATTTGCTTTGCAATATGGAGGACTTTTTTCTGCTGCCAACGAATATAGCGTTCTCTTCGCTCGCACTAAGTTGAGAGCATAAAAATCTAATAATCTCTGGAGAAAGAAAGCTATAGCGTTACTCATCTTGAAGATTGTGCCCTCTGGCAATAGAAATTAGCTTCTATGTTAGAACTTGTGTGATTTTATTAGAGATGAGAGAAGCCAAGCAACAAAACTCATACCTATCTCTCTAACATTTCCTTCGAGAGCACTTTGTAAACTATTATCTTAAACGTTCCTTACATTAGTGGCCATTAGAAAATAAATAGAAAATGAGATGAGATAATGCTCAGAGAAATATTATACAAAAAGTTTGACTTTCAAGGTTGTGCTCTGCGGGGAGTTTGTTTATATTTTTTTTTCTGTATTTTCTTTTATTTATCCTGTTTCTGTTGATGTTTCTGTTCCTGCCAGGACACACCACTCACCTGGCAACATAATTAGAAGCCCCAGGCCGTAGACCAGCATGGTGCCGCCGACAGCAGGGACTCTCACTCTCGACAATGTGTGCTGTGGCTGCAGGAAGCTCATTGTGGTTTTGTGACTGAAGCTGAGATAAGATTGTCCTAACGATTCATCGACTGCTTCTAGCGTCGGCTTTTGCTTTAGCGCATAACTCCTGTTGCTGCTGCTGCTACTGCTGCTGCACTGGTGCCCGATATCCAGTAATTGTTTTGGCTTGAAATTGATATTGATATTGGCAGCGACATAGTCTACTTCCGTGTCTTACGCTGCATTCGGATTCGCTGTCGATACTGTGCTTGTGCTTGTGTGTGGCATTGGCATGGCCCCTCCTGCCATGGTCGTTAATCTTGCCTCCTTGTAGCGTCGTCGCAACTTGTCCTAACTCAGACTGCTCCTGCTGCTGCTGCTGCTGCCTCGCATCCGAGCTGGAACTTTGAGGGGACTTGAGTTCTTTTTCACTCCCACCTCCGCCTCCTCTCGAATGGGTCTCGGATTGTTCGCCGTTGCTTCCGTAGATTTCTTGCGGCTCTTGATTGATTTTGTTTCCGTCTTTCCGTCTCGAAAGTGGTATCGGACTAACATCTTTTCCCAGGTGCCATATTCTCAGGCCTGTCGTGTCGGACGCATTTCAAATAGTTATGATTCCAAATCCATTTTGATATTCCTTGATTTATTTTCAAAAAAACTTTTTACGGTGTGGCAGAAGCTGCAAGAAGAGCAAAGAATTTACAAAATGATAATCAACAAACGAGGTTATTTAGACATGTCCCGCTGTCCGTTTGTTCGTTTGTCCGTATGTCTGTATGTCCGTATGTCCGTATGTCCGTATGTCCGTATGTCCGTATGTCCGTATGTCCGTATGTCCGTTAGTTCGTTTCAAGGCAGACAAGTCTCTCAGTTATAAAGCTATCTGGTTAATACTATTCCAATAGTCTTATTTCTATTACACCCAAAAAAAGGGTTGAACCTTTCTACGCGTTATCTAAATATATACTCAAGCAGTTTAAGGAGTTTAGTATAGATTTTATACTTCATAATATGAAATGTATTCTCAATAGTATAGTTTTTATACTCTACAGTTTCAGTTGTGTATTTTCGAGTATTATTTTCATACGAAATATCTTAAATATATACTCAAGCAGTATTAGGTGTTTAGTATTGATTTTATACTTCATAATATTAAATGTATACTCAATAGTATAGTTCTTATACTCTACAGTTTCAATTGTGTATTTTCGAGTATTTTTTTCATACGAACATACATTGAAAATTCGATAACATATCGCGTTAGCTGGTATTTGGTGCATTTCTCTTTGTCGCTTTAGTGATTTTTCTCACTTTCATTTTTATACCTTCGTAGTATCAAATTAATAAACATTTTATTAAGAAATTTTTCAAAACTCAAGAACTAGAATTCATGTAACAATAGTAACAGTTTTACAGTATATATAAGTAGGATAACTATATCACTTAACTGCCATAGAAAATATAGAAATAATAACACAAAAAATATTATAACGTTGTTGTTTTTAAACTTATCAACAATATCTGCCAGATTTGGTAATAATTTAACTATTATAGAATTGACAACTAGAAAATAAATGAGAAAATATATTAGTTTTTTACGATTTCTAAGAAAAATGTATGTTTTTACAAAATCGCACAACTTAATTATAAAGCTGCCAAAGGAGCGATTTCTACATTTATATAACAATCTAGGACAAATAAAAACAAAAAACTATGATTAATACAAATTTGAAGGTCATAAATCTTCCAAATTTATGCAAATCCTCAAACAAAAAATATATTTCATGAATTTGGTTCCAACGACAGCTAAAATATATAACAATTCGATCTGCGAGCTAACATATATCTGTGTTTCTTTACATATTTATTTTATTTAATCCATATCGGTTGACTATATCTTATAGCTGGCATTGGAACGGTTCGGACAAAATGAAAAGGGTATAAAACGGCAGACCAAAGTTAGCTTCGAAACCATTGTTATCCATTGTTCCATATTGTTGTGAACATTTGTAAAAAAAAGCAACAAAGGGGGTAAGCCGGAAGTTATACTTTTGAATGTGAATAGTTCATCTATACAAGCACCGATGTGGTCAAAGTTCTCTTTTATTGTAAACAGAAGAGGAAAATTGACTGGAAAAAATAAAAACACAAAAACTCGATACGGTCGAGTGTCTCGAGATACAAATACCTGGTACTCCAGAAAAAATACCATATAATAAAATAATAATATTACATATCAAATTGCCAATTTCAAAGGAAATATGAATTAATCATTGTGTTTGCGTTATGGCTATAATATAGAAGGTATAACTTTAACTTCAAAAAGCTTTAAAACATCCATATGAAGTAGCCTTAAGCTTATTAAAAAGTGCAATTCATAATAATTTGAATACAGTGTCATAACCTTATAAGAAAATATGTTTCCATAGCTATGAAAGTCCTAAAATACAAAATATATTTCAAGTAAAATAATTATTATTATTATGATTATAATCATAATTTCAGTCTTTCGGTTCCTACTTGATAGATTTGCTTACAGGATATAAAATATTATAAACATTGCTTTCCTAGACACAGATAGAGATGTGTATTTCGACTCTAATTAAGAAAACATATGAAATATTACGAATAATTTCGTTTTGAAGTATCTTTATAAAATATGCACGAAAAAATCCGATGATAATGAACATTTTAGTTTTCGGTCCCGGTTGACTTTTTGCTGGAAATGCTCATATTTCTTTATAGGGTCGACGATGTTTTCTTCCCTCTGACACGAGTGCAATATATACCCTTGTACAATTTCCCCGAAATGTGGGAGGGGGGGAAAAGTATAACTGCCGAGGACGTGAGGTAGGGAAGGTTGGAGTTGGGGCTCCCTGGGTTCTCCAGTGTGTTATGCTCTTCATTTATTAATAAAAACGAGGCTTTATATGCACAGACCCTTGTAATCCACGCAAATAAGGTTTGTTTCAAATTTTCGGCAACGTCCTTTTCTCTGACAAAAAAAAAAAGCACAAAAACGGAGTGGAGATTGGAGATTCCTTTTCCTTATATTTTTCTGTAAAGGTCCTCACGCATACTTTACGCATTTTAAAGCGATTTTGGCCAGAAATTGCGAACGCTGCCGGGATTTTAATTTATTTATAGAATATATTCCCTGTACGCAGCCGCCGAGAAGTAGGCAATGTTGCGCAAATTGCAATGTTTACGCAGCGAGTGGTAGGGTATTTTTAATGGTATATAGGCTTTTCCTGCTGCTACAAGGAGAATAAATATTGTATATTTATGCTTTTATTATCTGTTGCTAAATGAAATAATATTTTATTACTACTATATATATCAAAAATTTGTCATATTAAAAGTATATCAATTTGCACTGAATTTGGTGGCTCAAACATTTTATTGCATACTTTCAGGCGCATTTAATAGTGATTTCTAAACGCTAGTATTCCTGTAGCTTAATTTTTTTTTTTTTTTTATATTTTTATATTATTTTCTCTCTTTTATCAATGTATTTTGCTGTATTTTTTATATTGTTTATGTTTTTTGTAATATTATATATTTATTTTAATATTTTTATTATATTTCGTAATCGAAATCATCTAAGAGGGAGGGGGTCAGCGATATGATAAGGTAAGTTTATTTCTGGAGGGGTTCTTAGACAATGAGTACGTAATAATTTTATATCAAGAATATCAAAAAAAATTTTTTTTAATGAATTTTTGGGAAGAACAATTTTATGATTACGTAATCAATGATTACTCTTGATTATATAGTAGGGAGGGGGTCAAAAATCATCAAAAACGAGACTACGTAATATATATTATAGAAATATATAAATATAAAATATAAATATGTAAATACCATATATTACAGAAATCGTTTATCGTTTTGAAATTACTTAAAAAGGTGCTTAGAACTATGCTACATAATCTGTCAGAGTGAAGTTGGTGCCTCAAACATTTCCATGCATACTCTTAGGCGCTTTTCAAATTGATTTCCCCATATATGCGCCTTTATTAGCTTTTTTTAATTTCTCTGCCACTTTTTTCACAGAATTTAAATACATTAAATATCGCAAAGCTTGCTAATATCCTTTCTTATTTATGAAAAATACGGCAGAGGGTAGCCACAACCATTAATTATATGATTTCTTTTGTCGAGTATCTGAGCCAATTCTGTTCTTAACGAGTAAAGTTAAACAAGAGATTGCAGATGATAAATTATTGCCAAAAGTTATTTTTGCAACGTGAAGGCGATGGATGCGGCAGCAGATATTCCTCCGTATTCCTCCGACTCCTACTTTCCGGGCTATTTGTTGGAAATTTGCGCTTTTGAAAGGAAAGTCTGGGTGGTGGGGGAGTCGGAGTGCGGAGCTGGGGCCACTTTAATCTTATGCTCCAACTGGAGCATGGCGCTAGCCACCACCTGGTTCATGTCAGCGCAACGCAGCAACAACTACTCCCTGGAGTGCTCGGCTGCTCTCATTCAGGACTGGCTGGTTTTTATGGGATCCGCGCACTCATCAAAGCGGCTATTTATTGAGGCAATAAGCATGGGAGACAGGGGGCGCTCCGGCATCGGGGCACCGCTGCTCCAGGCTCCATGTTCTACGCTCCATGCTCTACGCTCCACGCTCCAGACGCGGCATCCGGCGAGGAGCAGGACCACGTTTCACATTGGCCACAGAAGTTTCCGGGGCGAAGCCATAATTTAAACGTGTGTTAGCAAACAGCGGGGCGATAGTGGCGGCGGTTTGTTTACGTTGTCTCTCTCCCCAGCTCCCCAGCTCCTCAGCTCCTTTCCCCCTCTCTGGGGGAAATGCGTGGAAAAGCGTGGGAATAATAATATCTCCAGGAAAAAGCAAAAAAAAAAAAAAAAGCGAAACGAAAAGAAAATAATATAATATTTTGCTAACTGCTCTTAATAGCAGGAATTTGAGCTTGTTTGGCGAGGTAATTATTCACTTGGCGAATAATATAATAGCATTAATTTACGTTTATAGCAGCTGGAAGCTTGCATGGGGAGAACCGAGAGAGACCGCATGGAATTTTCACATTTGGATATTAATTCAATTTTGGCAAGGCTAATGTTTATATTGTATACCAAAATATGCAAAAATACAATGCGAAAATTTAGGAATTAATGATTTTCCCAAACAAAAAGTCAAGCAGTTCTTCCCCGTCCAATTCCACATGAAAGTTGTACATATTTCAGGACCTAAAGCTCGTTTTTTTGTGAATAAATGTATAGATTTATTATTTAAGCTCACTAAACCCTTTATTTAAATATTATATCCAGTTCTGTAATATGCAAAAATACCATGCGAAATTTAGGAATAAATGTTTTTCCTAATCAAAAAGTAAAACAGTTGTTCCCTGTCGGACTTTACCTCCAATTCCGCATGAAAGTTGTACATATTTCAGGCCCTAAGCACCACTGGCTCGTTTTTTGTGAATAATTGTACAGTTTTATTATTTAAACACATTTGGATATGAATTCAATTTTGGCAAGGATAATATTTATATTGTATACAAAAATATGCAAAAATAAAATGCGAATAATTAGGAATAAATGTTTTTCCTAATCAAAAAGTCAAGCAGTTCTTCCCTGTCCAATTCCACATGAAAGTTGTAAATATTTCAGGACCTAAAGCTCGTTTTTGTAAATAATTGTTAAGTTTTTTTATTTAAACCCCCTAAAGCCTTTTTTTAAATACTATAACCACTTCTGTAATAAATAAAAGGTAAATGGAATCATTGCAACCATAAAAATGTGAATAAAAGCCAGTCAGGCCCTAGAATTCCCAACGGTGTCTAGCTGCAAACTGTAGTTGAAGTTGGTCTGCCTCGCACTCTGGCAAGGAAGTGGCGTGGCCAGCATCTTTCGTTGATTTAGTTTTTTTTTAAATAGAATTTTTCATAAACTCGGACACAGGGCATCCACCATGTCCAGGCAGTCAGTCTTCCTGGTCCATTCACCATTCATCGTTCTTGGTCTTGCCATAAAGTTAACAGTGCAAACTCTGATTCTGCTGCTGCTGCTGTATGTGAGATTTTTCGTATTTTTTTGTGTTTTTTCTTTATGCTGGGATTGGTTTTTTATTTGCGCATTTCCCACGGTCCATCAACCGCCCAGCGGACCGAGAAATATATAGAAATATATGCTTGCAAGACACCACCACCACCGCAATCATGTTGTATCCCATTTTGTGCTGAGCGTGCCAAGGATGGTATTAAATAGAAGCAGACAAAACATAATATTTTCTAATATAACCTATATACTAGGTGTACCGGTATGAAATGAGCGTTTTTTTGTGAAAATAAATTTTTTTTTACTTTTGGATCTTTCCCATAGCTTTTAAACGGTCAGAAATTGTTTGTTGTGCAACATTTAACATTTCTGCCATTTGCTTTTGACTCAAAGTGTCATCTCCATCCAATTCGGCGTCTTCAAAATTTTTTGGTGGTTTTCCACGGTCTTCATTTCTCACATCAAAATCATTATTTCTGAACCGTTGAAACCATCTTTTGCTTGTTGCTTCTGATAGAGCATGAACACCATATGCCTCAACAAGCATTCGATGCAACTCTGCAGCATTTTTCTTCAAATGAAAAAAAAAAAATTAATGCTTTCCGCAAATCATCAATTGCTGGTACAAAATTCGACATTTTTAACACGATGAGAAAATATGTTGCTGTCTGTTCAATGACTTGATATATATTTAATATGATTCACAGATGTTATAGCAAACAAACAAAAAAAAAATAAAGGCTCGTTCACAACAAATGTTCCCTATCGAGACATTTGTATCTTGACGCTCACTTCATACCGGTATACCTGGTATATTCCACAAAATGTACTGCTCAAAAGTTAAGACATTTCATATATAAACCTTTGAAATAGAGACTCTCTCTTCCTTCATTAAAAAATAACATAAATCAGAGTTGTACGCCGAAAACTAAGTTAGAAAAAAATTCAACGGTCATAGCTTATTTTTGTCAATAAAAATAATAAGAAGGATTTTTTTATTGGTCAAATAACTAATTTAAATTGTACTTTACGAGTATAACATTTATTTAATTTGTAGGTTAGATTTAAAGCAAAGAAAACAAAAATGTTAAACAAATGGCTAAATATAATATTTAAGTACGCAACATGCTTGTCGTGCTAGGAAGATGAAATATAAAAAAAATCGTTGAATAAATAGATAAATAAAGATATATGACAAAAAATAAATAAAGAAATAAATTAAGTAATAGTGATAAAAAGAAATAAATAAAGAAATAAATTAAGTAATAGTGACATAAAGAAATAATTAAAGAAATAAAATATAACATATCATCCGTAAGTTACACATTTTCATAAGAGAAGTCGTATTTATTTTAGGGTCATTTCTTTAACTTATTTTATACCGTCAACCGTCACAACTTAGAAGCTCAGGCCTTAAATGTAATTTATTTACAAGAACACAGCGCTTTCAAAACCAAGTTAATTTTCCTTTTATAATTGCATTTACTGCCTTATTTTCGTGCCAATGGAAAAACAATAAGTATTCAACAATTAATATGAATTCCACTTGTAATAAAATGCCTGAAGAAAAGCACTTTTAAATTTAATTTAAAATTCCATTTGGCTGCCAAAGGAAAATCACTCAAGTTATGCCCTTTTCGGATAATTGCTTTTCTGCACATAAGTTTCCCGATTAATTTCGCAGCTTTACGCTTTTACGCCTTTTCTTTGCCGTTCATTGGATAAAAAGTGATTTAAAGTTATCCGGCTTAAGCGGGAGGAGAGCCTGGGAATCCTTGGACTCGAAGTCGGGCTCTAAGGATTGGAGCCTTGGAGCCTTGGAGCCTCGGCTCTGTTTGTTTTTCATTTTCGCGCCACTGAAGCTCACTCACCGGATATTGTTGCACCTTTTACAAATTTGTCGTCGTCAGTGCCAGGGCCAAGACTCACCCAAATTGTTGCTCTGAGAGACGAGACTATTAAGAGGATGTTGAGGATGTTGATGATGACTGTGATGATGATGAGGATGTTGATGAGGCTTGGGGAGCACCGTAACACACCGTAAAAAAAAATACTATAGAGGTCGCAATGCCGGCAGGTGTTTACCTTTACCGGGGGTAGTGGGCCCACGTGGAGGACCAGGAGATTGAACTTCAACTTCTTACTTACACGGCTGCACTTGGGGGATACACTGCGTCCGCCGGCGATGGGTGGCACTTAACAAAAAAATTGGAAGCCAAGAAAGGCAGGCAGCACGTTTTATCGCTTCAGTCTCTCAAAGGTCTGCCTGGAGCCGGAGCTCCTCTACTGATTAGAGCTCGCTAGGAGGAGTAGTCCAAGACCGAGACCGCGTCCAAGACCAGGAGCAAGACCAAGACCAGAAGCAAGACCAAGACCAAGACCAAGACCGAGACCGAG
Organism: Drosophila tani; assembly: GCA_008042535.1. Taxonomy (NCBI): domain Eukaryota; kingdom Metazoa; phylum Arthropoda; class Insecta; order Diptera; family Drosophilidae; genus Drosophila; species Drosophila tani. Next base: position 32,455 of record VNJO01001320.1, on the reverse strand, counting down.
ACCTCGACCGTATCGCACCACACCACGTACTCGACTGAGCGACGCGACTCTGCTGCTGCTGATAGCGCCCATTGACGCAGGCCCCCGCCGAACACACGAGCAGCTCGATACTGCAACGCACACTGGACACTGCCAAAGACGACGGCTGACGATGTGGCAAGTGGAGAACTGCAGCGGCAGGCAGGCAGAGGCAGGCGAAGCGACGCGCAACGTGCTCGACTTTCCAGCTTCGACTGAGCGCCGGAGCCCAGAGCCTGCTGACATCGAGCCAAGCGGCAGCAGCAGCAACGTCGGCGGCACGTGGCCCGATGCGAAGGAAATGTGGAGAAATGGCGGAGCTTCGGGCCCCGGTCCTGTGACCTCCTACGAATGGCTTACATCGGGCACTCGGGCCGCACTGTTAGCGTGTCGGCCGTGCGGAATGTTGCGGAAAGTAAACAAATAAGGTGACGACGAGCGTGAGCGGCGGCTGGGCCTCCACCACCACGTGGTGTCCATGTCCTCCGCATCCGCACAGCAGCCGCCTCATTGTGTTGCTGCCAAAGCCATTGTTGGAGCGGCGGCTTTATACGCGGGGCTCAAGGTTGCCTTTTCGGCGTTTTTCGGAGGTAAATGAGCTCATTAAATGAACAGTAGGGCGGATAATTAATTAATCCGCTGTCAGGTTTGTAAGGATTTAGGGGTGGCAGTGGGAGCAGCACAGGGCCAGGACTACCAGGACTGCCGCCGCCGCCGCCCAATGCACTTCCGTCATGTGTCACGACCACGACGACGAGGAGGTTGGACCCCGACAGTTCTCTGTTAAGTGCTTGGCTCCCAAGACCCAGCATTTCCCCTCTTAATGCTGGACTCCGGAGTAACCCCTTTCAACTGTTATACCAACTGTTATACTCACCGATTAACCAACGTTTCCCCAGCAGCAGCTTTTTCTACCCCTGAGTTGGCATGCATTCCACATGGATTCCAAAAAGGGTTAAAGCTTCTTTCAGCCCGAACACTTTTCCATACTTGGAAGCTTTTAAAGCGAACACAAGGTTTATGGCTGGAGTTGTGCCAGAAAAAGAGCTTGCCATAAAAAGATTAAGTTAAAAGGAAGCTTTTTAGAATCCAAAATTGGTCGAAATAATTGTCCCAAAGGTATGGAAAGCAAAGGGTTATGGCAACAGTAGTCCAAAAAATAGGATTTCCATAAAAATATAAGAAGTCCCAGAAGAAGAGCTTGCCATAAAAAGATTAAGCTAAAGGGAAGCTTTTAGGGATCCAAAATTGGTCGAAACAATTGTCCCAAAGGTATAAAAAACCAACAGCTCTGACAACAGTGGTCCCAAAAAGAAAAGATTCCTATAAAAAGATAAGAGGGAAGAAACATAATCCAAGATTTAGCTTTAGGCCAGCTTCCAAGGCTTAAAACTGGTCGAAAAATGTATAAATCAAAGAGTTATGGCAACCGTAGTCCCAACAAATGTGTTATTATAAAAAAGGTTAGGTTAAAATCCCTTAAACCAAGATTTAGTTTAAAGATTGGTCGAAACTTGTGTAAAGAATAAAAATCAAAGGGTTATGACAGCAGTAGGTCTCAAAAAAGGGATTGCCATAAAAAATGTATGAGTTATGGCAATAGGAATCCCAAAAAAGAGTTTGCCATAAAATACTAAGAAGACTTTAAGACCTTGCTTAAAAATAGCTTTTAAGGCCTCATTTTGGTCGAAACTCCTGTCCCAAAGGCATAAACAGCTTTAGCCCAGCTTCGCTGCAACATTTTTAAAGCTTTGCTCAGAGTGAAAGCTTAAAGAAAAATTAATGGGATATAAGAATGTGGGATTTGGCAGTCATTTCACAAGTGGAAAATAGGTCAAAGCGACATTTTACGGACATCCTCGAACTGGATTTATTTCCATAAACCTAATTTGCAGTGGAAAAGATATGAAAAAAATATATAAATGATAAGAAGGCATAAACAAGCCAGAGAGCTGAAAGTCTATAAAAAAAATAATAAATTACGCAGTAAATACGCTCATCAAATCGACAAATTAAATGGCTTTTATCCTTAAAAAAATGCTACAAGTGGCTCTCTATATAAACAAGGCAAATCGGGCGACTGAATGGAACTCAAATGGATTATCCGTACATTGACACCTAACCTGCTGAAATTAACAAGAAAATATGCGAAAAAAGTACGGAAATTTGATCAATTCGAATTTGTATTTGAAAACCATTAAAGGCCTGAATAAAGCCTGCTAAAAACCTATATTAAAAGGACTTTAGCAAGATATAAGCCATGGTAACATCGGAACCTGTTCAGAGACAGAGGCCAACCCTACCCACTACCACTTGGCAGGTGGATCGAACTTCGCTTGCAGAGAAGTATTAAAGAAGTATAGAGAATTTAGGATCATAGAGTGAAAGTACACCCAAAAAAAAATATACTATACTATTGTTACATGAATTCTATACTTTAGAGAATTATTTTGTATTAATTTAATACTACAAAAGTATAAAAACTATACTAATCTTCACCAAGACCTAAAAAAAACACTAGATTTCAGCTAACGCGATATGTTATCGAACAATCGATACTCGATAATACCCATTTGAAGATATTGAGTATAAAATATATACCCATAAGTATACATTTGGTATTATTTGGTATTAAATCCATACTAAACTCGTAGAAACGCTATCGATACTCGATAATACCAAATTTGAACTATTGAGTATAAAATCTATACCAATAAGTATACATTTGGTATTATTTGGTATTAAATCCATACCAAACTCGTGGAAAGGTTAAACTCTTGCGAAAGCATTAAAGCACTTAATTCCAGCTAACGCTATCGATACTCGATAATACCCAATTGAAACTATTGAGTATAAAAACTATACTATTAAGTACACATTTGGTATTATTTGGTATTAAATCCCTACTAAACTCCTAGAAAGGTTAAACTCTTGATTGTTTTTTTTGGGTGTACTTGTATATAGATAGCATATATGCATGTGTCTTTAGAAATTAGGCCTTCGATTTGCGTTGCGGTTATAATTAGTTACGACTTTATATGTACAAACAATGCTTTCGTTAAATTATATATTAAAAAAATAAAGTATATACGTATGTGTTGTGTGTTGTGTGTGTTTAGAAAAGAAGCAAGCCAATGTGTGGTCAGCATATATATTGTGTCTGTGTCGTTCCATTTTATGTTTGTTCTTCCATTTTATGTATTAAATATATATATATGTATCAAAAAAGTGCTACAACAGTTGAAAAACTCGCGCATATACTCGTTTATATTTGTTCTGCTTCTGGACGCGAGGCTTTAGCTTTTGATTGGATGGATGAGAGATTGGAGCTGCTGGACCCACCACCCCGCTTTGAATCTAATTCCTCTGCATCTCATTAGCAATTTGATTCGGTTCTCTTCTTGTTTCTTGGTTCATGGTTTCTGATTTGTTGTTAATAGTGATTTTTTATTGTGGTTTTGCCGTTGTTTATAGAGTTAAGCTTATTCCTGGTTCATATGGTTGTTAGTTGTAGGTTTTCTCGCTTCCCTCCGATATTGTTGTTGCTTTTTGTTTGCCGCAGTATCTGTTCTTGCTGTCACTACTCTTCTCCCCATTGTTGTTGTTGATTTGGATTTGGATGTTGTTGTTGTTGTTATGTGTAGCAGTCTTAAGTGTGTCCTAAGACGCTGCCGCAGCCGTTGCCATTACGGGCACCGATGGTTCACTGGAATCAACGTGATTCAACTGCTGCTGCTCCTCCTCGGCACGCAGCTTGGCAGCCTCCTTCTCCTGCAGCTGGGCCTCCAGCTCCTCGACATTGCGAAAGATGCGGGCGTACTGGAAGCGTTCGTGGCAAGCCAACTGATAGGCCGCAGCCTCATGCTCGCAATCGCCAAACACATCACCGTCCCGCAGCGCTGTATAGACCTTGATGGCCTCCTAAAAAAGGTAAAGAGGGTAAGGATAAGCTTGTAAATAAGCTCAGTTAGAACTTACCTCCAGTCGCATCTTGCTCAGATTAAAGCTGGTCACCAGCTTAATGGCAGCGGCCTTTTTACTCGGGTCCAGCTCGTACAGACTGCGGGCGCCCTCGTATAAATGCAGTATGGAAGCGTTGTGCTTGGCTATGAACTCATCGTTGAGCTGCTGGGGCGTCTTCTTGCTGCCTATCAGCTCCCCGGTGGCCTTGTCCAGCACCTGCTGCACATGCTCATTGAGCGGCACCTGCTGCTTGGCCGCGCTGGCCAAGGACTTAATAAAGCGTATGACGCAGCTATGCACCTCGGGGTGCTTGGGATCGACGGCGCGTGCCCGCTGTATAGACTGCAGCATGAGCAGCAGTTTGCCCTTGCGATAGTACACCTCAAAGGCCAGCAAATGCGTCTCAATGCGCTCCTTGGCCAGCTGCTGTAGGGGCTTCAAAAAGTCAATGGCCTTCTCCAGCGGCTCGTCCGTGCGCTCCAGCTTATCGGCCACCAGCTCGTCCAGCTGCGGGGCATCCGGATCGGTCTCTTGGTTGGCCTGTTGCTTGGACTTTTGGTGCTGCTCGCGCTTCACCTGCGCCTGCGCAGCCTGCGCACTCTCCAGCTCGGCTTTCTTTTTGGCCTTGCGCTGTTTGCTGCGCAGCTTCTTCAGTTCCGAGGGGGGCAGGTTCTCTGTGAAGGAATTAAAGAGGATTCAGGATTAACTGGAGGAGGTTGCAAAGTCTACCAGCTACCTACCAATGTCTATCTCCTCGATGGTGGCCTCCAGCTTGAGCGGCTTGTCGTACAGGCGAATGTACACTTCGATGGCGCACTTGGCGGCCTTAAAGTAAAAGGGATGCTGGCGAAGGACATCCTCCAGGCGCAGCAGACCGACATAGGCGCGCAGCGTCATCTTGCGCATGCAGTACGTATGGAAATCGAATTGATCCTCCACAATCTCGGCAAAGTGACGCTCCACCTCGTGGCACTTCTTCAGCGACTCGCCCCAGCGACCCATACGCTGATAGGCTAAGGCACACTCCGTCTGGAACCACATGCACTGCATCTCGTTCAGATTGTCCATGGCGGAAACGCCTTCGCGTGTGAACTTGGCGCATATCTCCTCGGCCTCCGGCACCATATTGCCGCGCAGCATATACTTGGCGCACTTTGAATTGATGTAGCTAGGGGCCACAGAGGTTTAATTACCACAGAAACTTAACTGATGTAGGTCTCTAACTCACCGATCCGCCGTGTCCATACTCTGGGCCTCCTCCAGCCAGATGTAGGCCTCCACCGGATCCCCAGCATGCTTAAAGATGCGTCCCTTCGTGATCAGCAGCTCGATCAGCGTGGGCGTGTGATCAATGGCCACATTAATGTACTCAAGGGCAGAGTCCGTGTCGCGCATATAGTCGTAGTGCTGCGCCAGGAACAGGGCCGTCCACACCAGTGCCGAGGCCGGCTCGACGGGCGCTTCGGCATCGGCATCCTCGCGCGAAAAGTGACCCGAACGGGTCAGATTCTCGTAGTACTGCAGCATCAACTCCTCAATAATCTCCGCCTTCTCCGTGACCTGATGCAATGTACGGACATTGACAAACAACGGGGGTATGCCCTTGCGCAGGCCACGACGCAGGTACTCATCGGCAACGATACGGAACTCCGAGCCGCTGGCTATGTTCAGCGGCAGGCGGCGGGGGCAGAGGGCACGGGGATACTGCTCCTGAAACACACGATAGATGGCCACCACGGCGCTGGGCTCGGTGCACTGGCGGGCGGCGAGATATTGCTCATAGTAGAACACATTCTCCGGATTGCGACGGATGAGGGACTCGAAAATGGGCACAGCCTTCTCCTGTTGCTGCAGCTTGATGTACAGGTCACCCATGCTCTCGCGCACCGCCAGCTTGTCCACGATCTGCGACTGGTACTTGTTCAGATGCTCCAAGGCCTGCTGCAGGCGTTCCGACTCCACGAGTATCTGGTTCTGGTAGAGCAGCAGCTCCGAGTGCCGGTAATCGTGGGCCTCCTGAAGGGAAAGAGAGGGAGAGCAAGAGATTATGGCATTATACATTAAAGAATATAAGTTAGTTACTCACAATCGAGGTCTGCGACTGACTGAACGTCTCGAGGATGCTATTGGCCATCTCATAGTCCCTTAGCAGATGGTAGCTCATGGCAAAGCCAATCCAGGAGGCATGCTGCGAGGGTCGCAGCGTGAACAGGTGATGGCGCGTCTCCTTGTAGCCCTCGAGGTCGCGCATTTGGATCTGCAGCAGCGACAGGTCCTTGAGGATCTGCAGGTTGTCCTTCTCCCACTTGAGCGCATTCCGATAGCACTTGATGGCCTCATCGTACTTTTTGTCGCTGCGCTGCAGCAGCCCGTAGACATGCCAACACACATGAGAGCGCAGATCGTTGCGTAGCCCAAGCCGCACATACTTGTAGGCCTCCTCCCGGCGACCCAGGCCGTTCAGGGTGAGCCCCTTCATGGCCAGCGTCTCGCCGTGCTCCGTGTACTTGGGATTGGAGAGGATCTGCTTGGCCAGCTTGAGGCCATTTTTGTACTGCTTCAGTTCGTAGCATTTCTGTGGAAGGAAGGAGAGAAGGAGAGCCGAGAGAGCAGGTATTTAGATTCTGGCTTCGCACACACACACATCCCTCCCGCCCAATGCAACATTTTGAGGTTATGCCCGTCGGCGGGCAAACCCGCAGCAGGCAAGCAAGGCCAGGTCTCAGTGTAGCCCAGCCCTGGCCCGTCTGGAATCACCTCCTATCCCGGTCGGCTGCGGTTACCGCGTGCCAAAAATAGGCGCACCAGCCACAAAAAAAAAAAAAAAAGCACATGGGATGCGTGCCGCTACTGCCGCTCGCTCTACGCGGCCAGTCAGAAGCCGGCTTGAGGGGCAGCATGGCAGGACACAGGACTCTGAACGCTTACAAGTAGCTTGCGGAAGAGCGCACCCTCCTTGGGCGGCAGGGGATTGCTGGAAGGCATCTCTCCAATGCTGCTGCTGCTGCTGCTGCTGCTTCCTCTTCTTCTTCGCCGTCCGTCTTGTTCTTCTTCAGCTGCTGACTGTCGTCGTCGGTCGGTCGGTCTCTTTTGCCCTGCACCGCGAATTGCACCGGAACACAGCGGTATGTGTGTTTTCTGTCTCCGGGTTGCGCCTGCTTCCGTTGCGGCACCTAGCTGGAAATGGGCTGGTTTTTAAACGCTTTCTAGAAGTTGCACACACAACACACGAAAACGGCGTACTGCGAGCACGAGCAAATTTCTAACTCGACGTGAGACAGCAACACCACCAGGAACCAGAACTATATACACACATGCACATACTACCGCACGCACACATTCGAGCGAGCGGTTGGCCGCGTTGCGTGGCGAATGCCGGTTTCTTTGAGGGGCGATGACAATTTCAAGGCGCCAGAATCGAATCGATTTGAATAGCACTGGTTGGCACTGGTGGTGGTGTTGTGTGTATATTTACCCGTTTTGTGCGCTGTCCAGTCACCGCAAAACACTCACCTCTATATATCTATCGACTGTCGAAATAGGTTCGGACCTCCGCTTTGAATGCCGATCGCCAGTAAGAAGAAGCACTTGGCACGGCACTTGTTATGTAAAGTGATTGTTCATTAATTAAAACTTAATCGAAGCGTGGGCAGTCGGTATGTAGCCGGTCTATTTCCACACCAGATTTCTTTCCACATAGATTTGCTGTCAAAACTGACTTAAAATCACGCTACTATTTATTAAATAAATCTCCTTACTTAATTTGCCGTTCACATTGAGGCCACATCAGCTGTAGCCGATAACACACACACCTATCGATAATAACCCAATTGGGAGGCGAAGAAGAAGCAAGGAGCAGCAGCAGCAACATGAATTCCCTGGCCAGGATCGGTAGCTTCGTATGCCAATCGGTGCAGATAGCCGGCTGCGGAGTAAGTGTAACCCCCATATAAAGATGCCATGCAGCTAATCATGCCAATTCGCCCATACACAGATGCAGCAGGTGCGCACCAAGTACGCCGATTGGAAGATGATACGCGATGTCAAGCGTCGCAAGTGCGTCCGGGAAAACGCTGTGGAGCGACTACGCATTAACTCGCTGCGCAAGAACGACATCCTGCCGCTGGAGCTGCGTGAGGTGGCCGACGCCGAGATAGCTGCCTTTCCCCGCGACTCCTCACTTGTCCGTGTCAGGGAACGCTGTGCGCTTACGTCACGGCCGCGCGGAGTCGTCCACAAGTACCGGCTGAGCCGAATAGTCTGGCGGCATCTGGCCGACTACAACAAGCTGTCCGGGGTGCAGCGCGCCATGTGGTAGTGCCCCCTCCTGTTAGCCATCTAAGCGAAAATAAACCCAATGTTAGTTCAATCCATGCCGGCGGCGCCTTGTTATCGGTTTCTATTTTTCGACTTCCTTCACACAGCTGATTGCCTATCGATAACAGTTTGTTTATGCATCACAAAAAAAACAAACATTTCCTTGTCTTCTCTGGCCAAAAATGTCCAGGAAATCGGGTAGCACAGGTAGCGGCGTCCAGGCGCCGCTTAATCTGGTCAACTTTAGCTTCCTGGACCACAAGGCGGAGCTGTCCGGGCAGCTTTTGGCCCGCGGCCGGCAGCAGGCAAGGAGTTTGGTGGAGAATGAAGCCGATTTCTGGAAGTTTGTGGCCAAGTACGAGGCCATGATGCGGTCTAGTGGCCAGCCAGTGCTCCCGCCGCTGCTCACGGACAAGGAACTGGCCCGCGCACAGCCGTATCATCGCAGCAAGCACTTGGCGTTGCGTCTGGACGGCGAGGCTTTCCTCCAGGACGCCCGCGGCGAGATGCAGGCGCAGTTCCGACAGCTGCTGCTGGTGTACCTGGACTTCCGGCAGAAGGAGAAGTTCCAGCGCATCCGGAAGTTAAGGCAGGCTCAGCGCAACCTGCCCATTGCCCGATTCCGCAAGGATTTGCGCGAAGCTCTCGACGCGACGCGCGTTCTCATTGTGGCCGGCGACACGGGCTGCGGCAAGTCCACACAGGTGCCGCAGTTCCTCTATGAGTTTGGGTACCGCAGCATAGCCTGCACCCAGCCACGGCGCCTGGCCTGCGTGTCGCTCTCGAAGCGTGTGGCCCACGAGCTGCTGGACGACTATGGCAGCCAGGTGGGCTTCCAGATACGCTTCGAGCGCAGCCGGACGCAGCGCACCAACATACTCTTTATCACCGAGGGTCTGCTGCTGCGCCAGCTGGCCATGGCCGCCAATTTGGATCAGTACGATGCCCTCATTCTGGACGAGATCCATGAGCGCAATCTCTTTGGCGACTTCCTGCTGGGCGTGACCAAGTGCCTGCTGCGAGCGCGGCCGCAGCTGAAGCTGATCCTCATGTCGGCCACTATTAATGTGGAGCTGTTCCACAACTACTTCCGCGAGGAGGGCGCCCGGCTGGTGCAGGTTCCAGGGCGGCTGCATCCCATCAAGCTGCGCTACATGCCGCCGCCGGCGCTGGAGCTGAAGGCAGGCCAGGCAGCGGCCGCCTCCAAGCGCTCGCAGGGCAGCAACCGCATCGATCCGGCGCCTTTCGTTCAGGTGCTCAGCCTGATTGACCAGCAGTATCCCAGTGAGTCCCCTCTGAATCCCCTTCCAGCTCTGTTATATCCCTCCCTCTCCCAGCCAGCGAGCGCGGCGATGTCCTGATCTTTGTGAGCGGCGTCAACGAGATCGACTCGGTGGTGGAGGCCATCCGGGAGTATGGCACTCAGCAGGATCACTGGCTGGTGTTGCCGCTGCACAGTGGCCTGGCTCTGGCCGAGCAGGACAAGGTCTTTGACTATGCGCCCGAGGGCACGCGCAAGTGCATTGTGTCCACAAACATTGCCGAAACATCGCTGACGGTGGATGGGGTGCGGTTCGTGATCGATTCGGGCAAGGTCAAGGAGATGAGCTACGATGCCGCCTGCAAGGGGCAGCGCTTGAAGGAGTTCTGGGTGTCCAAGTCGTCGGCAGAGCAGCGCAAGGGTCGCGCCGGTCGCACGGGACCTGGGGTAAGCTTAGCGCCCTGCCTCTGTGCCTTCCTATCCTTAAATCTTCGTCCTTAAAGGTCTGCTTCCGCCTCTATAGCCAGGCCCAGTTCGATGGCTTCGAGGCCTACCCCGCGCCAGAGATCTACCGCGTGCCGCTGGACACCATGCTGCTGCAGATGGTGTCCATGGGCCTGCCCGATGTCCGGGCCTTTCCCTTCATCGAAGCCCCGGAAACGGAGCGCATAGAGCAGACAATACTGGGACTCAAGCAGCATGTAAGTCCGCCACTTCCTTCTCCTAGATACTTAAGACTTAGATTAACCTCTCCCAGTGCGCCCTCAGCGTGGAGGAGAAAATCACGCCCTTGGGCAGCTCGCTGGCCAACCTACCCGTGGAGCTCTCCATTGGCAAGATGCTGCTCATGGGCTGTGTCTTTCCGGAGGTGGAGCAGCTCCTCACCCTCGCCGCCATGCTTAGCGTCCAGAATCCTCTCACCAACCGCGCCCACACGGATCAGCGGTGCGAGCGCGAACGCCAGCCGCTGGAGTCCGACCAGGGCGATCTCTTCACCCTGGTGCGGGCCTACCGCGAGTGGCTGGGGCTGAAGATGCGGCGCGAGGGCACGCGCAAGTGGTGCCATCGCCTGGGCATTGAGGAGCAGCGCTTCTACGAGGTGACCAAGCTGCGTCAGCAGTTTCAGCGCATCCTGGAGACCTGCGGTATGGCCAGTGAGAGCTCCAGCTCATCCCAGCTAACGCGGGCCGAGCGGGCCACGCGCCATGGCGAACTGCGTCAGCTGAAGGCACTGAAGCGACGCCAGCGCTTCGAGCAGCCACGCCAGCGCAAGCTGCTGAAGCATCAGCATGGTGGAGGTCAGGATGGGGAGGAGCAGGAGGACGACGGGCAGCTGGGCGAGGATATGCGGGATGTGGACTTTCGGCTGCGTCACGATGCCCGGCAGTTGGCCCTGCTGGAGCGTTCGGCGCGCCTTGACCGCAGTCGGGATGTGGTGCTGCTGAAGCTGCTGCTCGTGAGCGGCTTCTATCCGCAGCTGGCCATCGCCGACGAGTTCAACTACTGCAAGGGCGGCGGCCAGCAGTTCTTCCACACGCGCCTCAAGCCCTTCCTCTCGCAGCACCCGAATGCGCACTTTGCCAAGCACTTTGAGCTGCTCAAGCTCTCGGACAGCGACATTCTCTCGAAGCCGGACTTTTACACGCCCAAGCATCCGCTGAGTGCGCGTCACCAGCTGCTGTGCTACCAGTGAGTCCAAAATACGGCGAAGGATGCATATAAGCTCTCTATAAACTCTCCTTACCTGCCAGATCCCTGCTGGAGACCGCCAAGCCTTATTTGATGAACTGCATCCGCCTGCCAGCGGCCCAGACCTTGCTGCTCTTTAGCTTCGCCATTGACACGAACGCTGGCCTCACCCAGTTGGTCTGCGACGGCTGGCTGGGGCTGGATCTGCCCCTGCCCGGCTCGGGCATGCAGCTCCTGAGCCGCGCCATCGAGCTGCGACGCCGCTGGAGCAGTCAGCTCTACGACAAGCTGGAAGGTGAGTGCAATTCCCCATAGAGGCTCCCTAAGTAAACCCAAATTCACAGAGCTAAGTAAGCAAAGGGAAGCCCCTCCCGCTCCCAGCACCCTCTGGCACGATCTGCTCGATTTCATGGCTCTGGACGTGGCCTATGCCATCCGGCGACTCCTGCCCGCCGATATCAAGCGTCTGTACACGCACCAGTCGCCACCGGCCGCCGCCGAGCGCCTCCAGGAGCTGCAGGCCAACCCCTTTGCTCCGGACTATCCCATAAGCATCAACGACGAGAAGGGCGGCCTCAATGTCTCCGAGCATGTGGTGTACGGCTGCCTGGTGGAGCAACAGTGGACCCAGGCCATGGACACGGCCCTGCGAGCGCAGCCCTGGCAGTGCACGCGCTGCGAGACCGAGCTGGAGGAGTTCGATGTCCTAGAGCAGCTGGTGCATCAGCAGCAGCAGTGCCAAGGGCGTAAGAGGAGGGTTAGTGCGAGCAGGGAGGCAGCTGATGCTTCAGCTTCAGCTCCAGCTCCATCTCAGTCCTCTTCCTCCTCCGCCGCTGGAGGTTATTACTGCGAGACCTGCCAGAGGCAGCTGCAACTACGCTCCAAGATCGACATCCTGCGGCATCGGCGGCAGTGCACGAAGGCTTAGTGTTGGAAAAGGCTTGCAGAATACACACATGCACTCATACATGTGCCAGCAGGGAGTAGCCAGATCGGTGAACTTCTTCTGCATTTTGCAACACTAAAGAAATACAAGAAATAATAAAGAATTTTCTAAATAAGCTGCTATTTTTCCTCATTTAAAAGGCTTAACACACACACAGTTTGGTTTAAACAATTAACGCTGTTATATATATTGTATATTTATACACATTTACATTTACAAGTTGTTTATTTATTTTTGCTGCTTAGCTGCAGTCACGTAGACGTTCAAAGATGTCGAAAAATAGCTGATAATATATGGTTTATTTTGAGTATAAGTACTGGCGTTCTCTACTTCATAAACTACTTCATGTTAAAAAGGAACTCGAAAAGGGGAAAACTAAGTAGAATACATCTTAGAACGATTTTGCGTTTAATTTCTAATTCAGACTCTTGAGTCAGGTAGTCGAAATAGAAGGCGACGACGCTTCTAGAATGCAGCAAGTGGATCGGATCGTCGTCGGCTAGTTAAATCTATATAGACAGTCCTTTTTAGTTTAATATAAATGTGTCTTCAGAGAGGAACCTTCGTAGGCCTGTGTCTTCTCCCTCCTTCTTACTTTCCCCTGCGTCTTTTGTCTCTTTCTATTTAGTGTGTACTAGGAAGAAGGTAACTCTCTAGCTATCTCTTGAGTTCAAACACTCTCTTACATGGCTACTAAATACCGGAATAATGTGGATTACATTTATATATTTTCAAAAAAAAAAAAAATTCGGAGCGTCTTGGACTACTTCCTACTTGATTCTACCAAAGACATACATTCATATGTAGTCGTATATAATCTCTCTAAGATGCCGAACATCCATACATTTGTTTTGCAATATGCAAGCTATTTTTTAGCTGGCCACACTGATCAAGCAAGAGCGTACGTGAGCTTAAAGATTTAGAATACTTCAGAATACTTGTAATAGCGCTCTCTCTGGTTTTTGAGCAAAATTTCAAGAGAGCCTAAGGCCAGCACAAAAAATTCGAGTGCATCTTGAAGATTCTAATGTCTTTGATTCTACCAATTAAAACGCGGCTCTAAATACGATTTTCCAATGGCTTATCTTTGGAAAACAATTGAAATTAACGGCTAGATATGCGCAGAAATCGCTGTATATTGGAAATCCCTTGAAAAGCGCGCCACGAACATGTCACAACATGTTAAAATATTCCATAGCATACTTTTCGCCTTAATTTCAGTTGAATTTAAATCTTTAGCGACTCTTTGTGGCCTCCCCAATGCTATTTCCACTACAATTATTTGCAAATACATCTGTGTTTTTGATCGTGTTTTTATTTAGTGTGGAAAGTATGTATCGCTACCCTCCTGAATGCAAAGCATTTTGCAGGTGAATTATAAAGAGTTTTTTACAAAGAAAATTAAAGGATGTTTCAGTCTCACCGTGGGATTTTCACATAACCTGCCTTTCTTCATGCGGCATATAAGGGCCTTGTCTCAAACAACAAAAAAAAAGGGAATATATCCTTGCAGGATATCCTTTCCCCTTTACTCGATTCATAAAAAATATATAGGCAGTCAAGGACTGTCGGTTGGAATTCATTCTCATAATCATCAATCGTATGTCTAAGCTATCTCAGGTGTGGACTAGGGCTAGGAGAATCACTAGAATAGTTTGGCGAAATCTCAAAAAACTAAATACAAATTTTGAGCGCTTCATGTTCTCAAAAACTAAATCAAATTTTGAGCGCTTCATGTCCTCTGGAAGGACTCTCTCTCGGGGGAACTCTGTACTGGAGGGCAGTAAACTTAAGGTGTCAAGATATCTGTTGTTTTCTGTGGTCTTCTGTTAAATTGTTCTGTGGTGTGTGTGAGTGTGCTTCTCTATCATCTTGCTCAAGTCTCTGGAGCCTTTGCCTTAATGTATGATGTAGTCCAGATCAAATTTGGCGCCAATTCGAGGCATTCGCTGCTTCCGGGGCTGCTGCTTGTCGGTCTAAGGAACGTGTGCGTGATAATTGAGAATAAAAGGAAGATTCGAATACTCTGCCTACCTGAGATGATCCTTCGGCTGCTGCCTCCGCGCTGGTGGATGGAATGCCACTAGTGTCCGCCTCAAATACCATAGAGGGCTGCATTTAGGAGGGAAATGTGACATTATTTAACTAAAGAATCAAGGAAAGTCCCTCCCCCGGCGTCTCTCACCTGAATGTTCAGCGTACGCATTAGGCCCAAGCTCTCCTCGTCGGGTTCATCCCGCTGACTAGTGCCTATGGCTTCCGAACGCTGTGGGAGAAGGTTTAAGTATGGTATGGTAAGGTAAGTATGGTTGTAAAGCATCAATATAAAGGCTGCATCAATATACCACTCACTGACAAAACAAAAATACTAGGACCTACACTTAACCAAAGATACAACTGAAAGACACACATCAACATCCCTAAAACATCCCTCGCCAAACCCCTCAACATAATCAAACATCTCTCCTCCCGGAAATACAACTGCAACACAAACTCCCCCTCATACACATTGTAAGCTCCCTCCTTATATCAAAAATTGACTACTGCCTACCCATCTAAACCGTCTAAAACCCACCCAAAACTCCGTCATAAGATCAGCCCTTGGGGCTTTCAGAACAACACCTACAAACAACCTACTGGTTGAGTCAAAAATAAGCACAATAGAAAACAGACGCGAACTCCTGGCCGGCAAACTGGCAACCAAACTAATCCTCTCCCACGACACTCCAAAAGGCAAACTCATAGAACCTACAAAAAGAAATTACAGATTCCCTAGCACAACAGATGGACTCATTGAGACCAGCAAAACCCTATCCCTCCCATACTCCGCAATCAAAAACTACCCATCCCAGAAATACAACCCAGAAATAATCACAAGAGCCACAAACACAATCCTATCCCAATTCAACAAAACTGACACTCCCCCAATAGTCTATAACCAGCTTTTCCATTCTCTTAAAAATTCCCTCCATAGCCACCAATTTATCTACACAGACGGCTCAAAAGCAAACACCACAATCAGCTACTGCTTCACCAACGACACAAACACCATAAAATCCTCACTCCTTCCCCAATACTCCTCTTTCCTCTCAAGCGAAATTATAGCTATCCTCGAAGCCGTTAAATACTGCAGCAAAAACTCAGGCAAATACGCTATATGCTCAGACTCATTATCCTCTATAAAAAACTCCAACAACCACTCCAACAACCACTCCAACTACCAACAACCACTCCTACTATCCCTCAACAATAAGAAATCTAGTCTCCAAGCACTTCCCAATAATCAAGTTGATCTGGCTCCCGAGCCAAATTGGGATAAAAGGCAACGGGAGAGCCTACAGGGCAGCTAGGGAAACCCACAACTACCCACTCACCCACACAGCAAACTACAACACCAAAGACATCACACAGCACATTAAGATACACTACACCAACAAATGAAAAGAACTGCAAAACCTGACTCCCACTGGTACAAGCAGATCTCACAAAACACCCCTGCTAACTTCACACTTGGAAACTTAAATCTCAACAGACAACAGCAAATAATAAATACAATTAGAACCTAAGAATCTCTTAAATAGTATAATCTTGTAAATATGTATATAATCTCCCAGTAAACCCACAACTTAAGCCCCGAGCCGAAGCCCTTAGCTGCTATGGCTCCAAAACCACTGTTAGCACTTAGTTTAATACTATTTGTTAGCATTAGATAAATAAATAAATAATTAACAGGCTACGCCTAGGACACACCCAATTACTCACAAAGGCCCACTACGTCGACACATCTCTCCAAAGCACCTGCCCTCTCTTCAATAATGCTACAATAAACATCGAACACATCCTAATAAACTGCATTACTCTTTCCCAACCCATAACCATAACCTTCTCCCACAAAAACCCAATCCAACTCCTAGCCAACCCCACAACAAAAAATGCAATCAAAATCAATCAATCCTCTCCTTCCTCCACAGAGACAAACTTATACATACATTATAGAATTATAGAATATATAGAATATAAAATATATATATAGATATATATAGAATATATAGAATATAAAACAAAACTAAATAAACATGTAAATACACCCAGGCGAGCAGCTAATGCTCCTTCTCCTAATGCTCCTCAGCAGCTAATGCTCCTAATTTTAAGCTAGCTTTTAGTTTCCTACCAAATGTTAGCTATAGATAAATAAATAAAGTAAAGTACCCCCGGTTCTAGCTTACCATTTCGTCCAGCCTGTCCTGTCCCGCCATGGCCTGGTGCTGGTGGCCACTCCGCTTGGGACGATACGCCTGTATGGGCACAAAGTCCTGAATGGATGAGTAGCGCTGAGGCCGCGCCTGCTGCTGCTGGTTGTTGATCTCCTGCAGATGCTGCTGCTGGAAGCCGGGCGGCTGTGATCCTTGATACTGCGGTGGCACATACTGGAAGGGCAGTGGCTGCTGCGGCTGCTGCGGCTGCTGCTGATCGTCCTCGTTCATGCGCAAGAGCGTTTCCAGGTTCATGGCTCTGCGCGGCGGCATGTTGTGGTACTGCAACATGGGCCCTGGCATTGGCGGCATCATCGGGCCCTGCCTCATCTGGAAGCCAGCGAATATCGGTTGCTGCTGCTCCCCTGCTGGCGGCTGCTGGCTGCTGCGGTACCACTGCTGGGTCTGAATGCGCTCGTTCTGCTGCTGCTGCATGGCATCCGGTGGCTGATGGACTTGGGCCTGAACCTGCTGCTGCTGCCGAGCCTGCTGCTGCTGCTGCTCCTGGGCCAGCTGATGCTTCTGGGCCTCCTGCTGCCAGAAGAGCGGCGGCTTGGGCAGGTTCTGTAGAGGAAGGAAAGTAAATTTAAGTTAAAGTAGGTGAGCATCAGAGCTCGGACACTGACCGGCATTTGCCCTGGTATGGGAGCTTGTGGCATTTGTAGTGGCGGCATCTGCGACTGCTGCTGACCCTCCTCTTCCTTCTTCAGGCCCAGCAAGGACATGAGGGCCAGGGTCTGCGCCTGCGGCGTAGCGGGTGCCGCTGCTCCAGCTCCTGCTGTGGCCACTGTCTCGGTGCTCGTGGCATTTCTGGGCAAACCTTTGGCCTGCGACGGGCCACCACCTTGCTGACGATGCGGTGGGTTCTGTGGGGTCTGTCGCCAGTTCTCCTGCGACGTCGATGGTTTTGGCTGGGCGTGCTTGCGTTCGCGCCAGTTGGCCAGCTTCTCCGGCTTCTCGGGCTTCTCTGCCTTGGACCCTGGTCCTGGCCCGGGCTTGGTCTCGCCAGAGGCAGAAGCGCGTGGCTTGAAGAACTCATCGGCTATCTGTGTCTTCATGGTGATGGGATTCCACTCCGAGCCAGCCGCCGTTGTGTAGCGACTGGCCTGCGCCTGCGCCTGTGGCTGCAGCTGGCTCCGCTGATGCTCGCGGTAATCACGCTGATCACGTCTATCCATTCGGAAGTTATCCTGGTTTCTCGATTGTTGATTATGGTTATTATTCGCCTGTGACGACGTTTGCGGCTGGTTATTATTCTGGTGCTTAGCTCCTGGTTCTAGACGAACGAGAAAGGTTTCAGATTATGCTTTGTTTCAGATTATGCTTTGCTTTGAGTTGTGACAGCTTTGAAAGCGAATGAAAGTGAAGGCCTACTTGCTAGCACTGTTTGTTTGAGAGGAGTAAAAGCCTGCTAGATTTTCTACTTTGTATTTCCTACTTGCGTGCAGTTTTCTTTAAAGAGTAAGAAAAATACAAGCTTTCCTGTTTTCTGCTTGCTAACAGTATTTTTTTTCTTCAACAGTGCTGTAAAGTTCAGCAACAGGCAACATATCGATGTTAATCGACATAAGCTCGATAGCGACATCGATAGTATCGATTCGATTCGATATTATTAACAGAGCTGTGTTTATAATAGATGTTCTACTCTTCTACAGCTCTGTTAATGTTAATGTAATTTCAACTCTTTTAAAAGCTCTGTTAATGAAATTGCAACTCTTTTAAAGCTCTGTTCATAGACTTGCAATGTTAATTACTTTAAGGCCTCGAATTTTGAATTAAAAAGTGTTTAAGCAGCCTTTTTTGTGAGGAAAAAAAAGTAAGAAAGTTAGAGGAGAGTGTGCTCGACCCAGAGATACCCGGTAAAGCAGGTTTTGGGCTCTTTTAACGCCGCTGGGATCAAAACTGAGACGGACACATGGCAAAATCAACTCGCCTGGTGATGCTGACTGTATTGTATATTTTGTAGGGACTCGGAACTGTTTATATATATCAAAGGATAACCCCAGACTAGCGGGACAGAGAGACATGGACAAGGACAAGTACCATTCGTGTAGATGACGACCAAAGCGCTCTCGGGCACCTTGTACACCCGGTCCTCGGCAATGCCATGGATGTCGTTGCAATTGGGCACGGCCTTGTCGAAGAGCACCTCGCAAAAGGTGTCCACCGCATGGACGCACTCGAGTCGCACCGGATTTGGGTCGGTGACGGGATGAATGCCAATCACCGTGCCCTTGATGCCCACCGGCACCATGTAAATAGTGCGAACGATGATAACCCGGTCAAAGAGCCTCACGGGCCGCCGCGAACGATACACCTCGGGCAGGGTGACATTCGGTTTGATGAGCAGATGCGGCTTCACCTGCAGCTTGACATCCTTCACAGGCAGCGAGCGCAGCTCCTCCACAGCGGCGATGAGCAGTTCCACAGTCTCCTTGCACACCGTCTTGGAGCCGCAGGCAATGCGCTCGACCTTGGTGTGCGGCTGCTGGCGCACCCAATTGGCCAGATCCTCGACCAAATGCTGGCCCATGTCATCAGGGAAGATGTCCTGCTCGTACACAAACTCCCCACGGTCGCTGCTGTTGCCCATGAAGGCCACCACATCCGGATAGAGCCGGCAGTACTCGCGCATCAAATCAATGGCCGTGCGGGAGTAGAACCACGTATTGCCCGACCGGCAGCAGTAGCCGGCGCGCTCCTCGTTCTGTCGCGGGAACTTGAGCTGTAGCCCGATATTGTGCTTGGCCACGTTCTCCATCTTCTCCCTCCTGGGACCCAGCACCACCCACACAGTGCCTGTGAGTCGCCCCAAGGCTCGCGTGCTTATATTCAGCTGATGAGCTACATCGTAGGAGTTGGTGTAGTCCCGGTCCCGCTCCTCCTGCATCTGGCGGGCGGCCTTCAGGTCCGGCTCCGGCCTCACGCGAATGTTTACTGCGAAAGGAGGTAGGATTGAAGATGTATCTGCTGCAGGCTCCGACTTAGGCTTACCTTGTATACGCCCGCAGGAGTAGGCCAGCTGCGGATCCCCCACCGTGCCCTCGCTGCCATAGTAGGGATTGCCAATGAAGAAGACCGGACAGCCCGAGGGAAAGAGATCCTCTACCTTGTGATACTTTTGCCGCTTGCCCTCGCTCACGGCCAGCTCGCCCAGGACGCCCTGGGCGGGATAGCTGGTCACAGAGCTGCTCCACGAGTCCTGCATGTACAGTGTGCCCTTGGGACCAAACTCCACCGAGCTGCCGGCGTAGGTCCTTACGTACACGAGCACGTTGTAGTTGTGGAACTTGATGCCCATTCGCGTGGTGAAGCTAGAGGTTAAAGAGAGATTAAGAGCTGTCTCCAGAAGAGGGGAAAAAGGAGACTCAACTGCTCTTGCAGCGACTTGCACTCGGACTCAAAGCGACGGCTCTCGTTGGGCGTCAAACCCTCCTCGTCCACGCGCTGCTCCCGGGTGGCCACGCGCACCACCTTGGCCTTGATGAGATGCGGCCAGCCGATGTGCACCACCTGCTCCAGATACTGGCTGGCCACCGCTTCCAGAGAGTCCTCCAGCTGACGCTTGCGCGGCATCAAAACCATGTTTTGATTCCTGCTCACCTGCTCGAAGACCTTTACCCGATCGTTGCGCAGCTCAAACTGAGGAAAGAGAGGTTAATAAGGCTCCTCCTGGCTACCTGCTCCTCGCTCCAACTCACATCGAATGGAAGATGCTGCATGGTGGGGAAGCCGGGAAAGAAGACATGCCGCGCCGCATTGGGCAGCTCCACGCACACGCTATCCGGCAGATTGAGCGCTATTTCGCGCGACCACCTTGCCAACTCCGTGCAGAACAGATGCTGCAGGGCCTTCAGCGGCGGCTGTTCGGCCAACGCACCCTGCGACTCCTCCGTATAATCGTACTGGTACATGGGTCCATGCTGATTCCGTTCCCGCTCCGCCACCGTTAGATTCAGCTCACAGGGACGCATGGCGGCCAGGAGGCGGGTCTCATCGATGAAGGGTATGAGGACCACAGCCTCCCAGTCATGCTTCTTGCCATTGAGATCGGTGTCAAAGTTCGTGGGATAAAACTCGGCCAGGGGGCTCTCCGACTGCAGCATGAGGTTGTGGTAGGCGGGGGGCAGGAGCTTGCAGCTGGCCGCGGGCAGGACAGCCAGGAGCTAAGGCGGGGGATTAGACGGAGGCCCAAGATTAAGGGTAAGTAGCACTCACCTGCTGGAAGGGCAGAAAGGGCGTGCCCAGCTGAAAGTTAATGTTAACCTGCTCAATGTTCTTGAGGTCGCTGATAAAGGGCGCGTAATGATAGGGATAGTACCAGTCCCAGGACTGCACGCCCCGATAATAGTAGTCTAAAACCCACTGCAAAGCATTCACATAGTGATGGCCCAGCTCCTCGATCAGCTGGCCAGCCTGCGCCGAGTCGCTCTTGAACTTGTTGCGATAGTAATTCCTCTTATAGTTCTGGAACTCGTGCATCAAAGCGGCCGTCTCGTCGCCCCAGTCCTCCTCGCTGTCGTCGTCATAAAGCTAATCAAATATAAGCTATAATGGGAGCAGGGGTAGGCCCAAGAGGAGGCAGAGACTCTCTTACCTTACAGCTATCATCTATCAGGGCAGCCAAATCCGAGTCCCGGTTCTCGTTGGCCCTAATCTCCGCCACATCCACATCAAATGCCTCCGTCTTGGCATTCATATACTTGAGGTCATCGGCATGCTCCCGGAACTGCTCCAGCTCCACCTCGGTGAGGGCCGAGAGGAAGATCTGCAGGCGTCGCAAGTTGAGCTTGCCATGCTCATTGATATTCCCGCCCAGCTCCGGATAGATCTGCATGTAGGTGCGGTACAGCAGGGGCAAAGCATTCGACGATATGTGCAGGCAGGGCAGATGGGGGATAAAGTCATTGCCCACCATAAAACCCATCAGCACCCAGTCATCGATGAGCTGGGCCACATCCAGCTTCTGGTCGGCGGTGCTCAGGGCATCAAACTCCAGCTCCAGGTACTCCCTTAGCAGGCCCAAATGGAGCAAGAAGAAGCGCGTCTCCTCTACCGAGGCACGCTTCACGTTCCGCCCGAACTTGACCTCCTCGCGCAGCACCACAAAGTGCAGTTCGTGGGTGCAGAGGCCCAGGATAATCAGATCAGCGTCCAGCCCATACAGGCAGTGACGCGTATTCGGATCAAAGTCCGGCTGGGCCTTCATATAGCGTATATAGTCCATGATCTTGTGCTCACCCTCGCCGGGCGTCTCCTGGCCGCTAAGGATCACGCTGCATCGCTGCCACAGCGGATCCGTGGTGATTTTCGTCTTTAAGAACGCCCTCAGTCCCGCCTGGAGGCGCTGCATGAACTCGGTGCCGGGCGTAATGCAGTTGCTATCGAAACGCTCATGCTCCCGCCACTCGCCGCGCTGTGCCGCCTTCTCCTCCAGCTGCTCGGCCTCGCGGGCCGACCGGAAGCGACGACTCCGCTGCTGGTTCATTTTGGCGCGAGGCGCCACTCCATCGACGGCCAAAAAGAAGAGCTTCTGCGGCTTAATCAGGTAAAACAGCTTATCCACATAGTTGAAGATCTCCTGGAATATCTGCGCCTCCTCCAGGTGGAAGTGGATGTTGTTGTCGTCCGGATGCGAGCAATTGTGCACGATACCGTTCATGTCCAAGTACAGGTTGTCGAACTCGGGGATCTGGCGAACATAACGGGGGAACGGGGGAAAGGGAGAGCGGTAACCAAAGAGATAACCACTGGCGAGATCCATTACTTCTACTGCTCTCACTTACACTGTGCTCGCGCGCCAACTCGCTGAGGCAAGGATAACGCTCGCTGATGTAGCGGAAGAACTTTGGGACACCCATCGTCGCTGGCTCTGAATTTGGCTCTAACTCTGGTTACCTGGAAGAGATCACTACTTCTGTTTACACACACACGATTCGTCCTTGATCACCGAAAATTTCAATTTGTAGAGATGTCGGGCAGTGTGAACGTGACGCGTCCGTTAAAATATACCAAGAGTTAAAATACCAAACAAAAAGAAAGTGCATTTAAGTTTTATTTCTTAAAAATACCGCAGCTCTTAAATTAAAAAAGAGCAGGTAAGGTTTCCTATGAGGTCAAGCGTGGCAGCCGGAAAAGATCTGCAGGGTTTTGAAATCCACTAAAAATGCACCCAAAAGTAGGCTACAAAATTGTGCACCTTGCCTGAGAGAGGATTCACGCGGAATTTCCAAAGAGCTAGTTCCAAGAAACATGGAATTAAAGCGAAATTGTGGTAGTGGAAACACTGAACATGTAATTAAAGCGAAATTGTGGCAGTGGAAACATTTAATCTCCTTCAGCTCCTTATAATTTATTTAACTTAAGAACTTTTAATAAAAGAAATAACACAGTCTTGCTAGATGGTATGGAAAATGGTTTTATTTTGTAAATAATTATGTTATGTGCATACAATAATATGTATTAGTTACCCGTTTACAATTTTTTTTGTATCGAACGTATTCGGTATTTTTAAGCTCTTTATTTTTTTTGTATCGAACGTTTTCGGTATTTTTAAGCTCTTTATATTTTTTGTATCGAACGGTTTCGGTATTTTTAAGCTCTTTATACCGTCATGTACATATGTACCGTGGCCGAATACATGTCCTTTTAATTTACTTAACTTAAGAACCTTTAATAAATAATATAACGAACGGTTTTATTTGGCAAAGCGTTTAAGGATATATAAAAAGGTAACAGTAATATAGGAAGCTCCTCCAATAATAAGATTCGAAAGACAACTTTCGTGTTGATCGGTCGCTTAAAAATTTTAAGCTAAAATGGCTCAAAAGCCAGTCCAAATCTTGGTGCAGCTGGGGTAGGAATTAGTCTTCTCGGTCCCCGGCGTAATCAGGAGGCGCTGGATATCACTGGTGGCTTGGATTTGCTTGAAAAGCGAGTAGCCTCCATAGTATAGATACCATGCGAGCGCGACAGTAGCCGAGGAGAGCAGGATAATGAACAAGGCATCCAGAAGGGGCATCGAGGAACTAATGGTCTTGGCCCATAGACCCAAGTTGGCGACAATGTAGATGCCCAGGAGCACTCCATTAAAGATCAGCCAGGGCAGCAGGAGCAGGTGGCGCTCCTTAACGGTTCCCACGACCAGCAGGGCCGATGCCAAAAGATTGATCACCCTCAGCGCCAGCCAAACAGTCAAGACGATCACGACTCTGTTGCGCCTTTGCTCCTTTGTCATATCCGAATTTTTGTTGGTCGCAATAATTTGATGCGCAATTTTATCCACGAATCCCAGAGCCACGGACAAAAGGATCGTAGCCAAGAAGGAGACAATCACCTCCAGCCAGCCGATAACCACGCCATAGGTGTTCAGTGGCATTAAAAACACGCTGTTCAACATTTTCACTGGTTTCTGGTAACTTCTTTATTTAGAGATGCACAAAACAACAAAAAACAGAAAACAAAACAACAACGAAACCCGCCAGCGCTGTCAAAATGCAATTGAATACGAACGATTTCGATATTTCCAAGTTCCCATATCAAAACAAAGCGCTTGCTCTCGCCTGGCCACACTGTTTTTGGGTCGAAACAGCTGTTTTCACAACAACAAAAATTGCGAACGCTTTTGTGTTCCAAATTTTACGTAATTCGTATTGGGAATTATCCGCCAGCGAAATGTCGCTCATCCGCCAAGTGATGTGCAGGAGCACAGCCTCGCTGCAGCTGTAAGTAAATGGTCAGCTCAGCTGTAATCCTCCAACAATCCGACAATTCCCCCCGATTCTGTTTGCAGTTATCAGGCCAACAAGCTGGCTGCGGCCCGCTGGGCTTCCTCCTCCTCGTCGACAGACACCGGCCCGCTGGACCCCAAGCTGGCTCTGGCTTTGCCCGAGGAGCTGGAGCAGCGTAACAAGCTCAGTGGCAAAATCACCGTGCCCACGGCTGTTAATCTGGGACCGATCAGCGGCGTGCCCGAAGAGCATCTGAAGGAGCGGCGCGTACGTATCCACATCCCGCCGAAGAATGCCATGCAGAGCGGCACGGACAACGTCAACACCTGGCAGATTGAGTTCGATAACCGCGAGCGCTGGGAGAACCCCCTCATGGGCTGGGCCTCCACGTAAGTAGAGCCCTCTCTCTCTCTGTTGGTAAAGCCAATCCTGACCCTCCTCGCTTTTAGTGGAGACCCACTGTCCAACATGAACGTGCAGTTTGGCAGCCAGGAGGAGGCCATCACCTACTGTGAGCGCAACGGCTGGCGCTGGTATGTCGATGGCGCGGACAAGCCCAAGAAGGAGCGCGTCAAGAACTATGGCGTCAACTTTGCCTGGAACAAGCGCACGCGCGTCTCCACCAAGTAAATTGGTCTGACTCTGGCCAGGATTCATATAGACAAACACTATTTTTTTTTTCTTCTCTTTGTTCATAACCCAAAATACGGAATAAACCCACCCGATCCGGGAGGAATTCGATCTAGAGCGGCCTGGACTTAATAACGATCTCTGGAGGGATGCTGCTTGTGGTGGTGCTTCCTGTGGTTCGAGGAGCGGGAACGGGAACGGGAGCGGGATCGAGAGCGGTGCTTTCTGTGCCTTCTCTCCCTTTCCCTTTCCCTCTCCCTTTCCCTCTCCCTCTCCCTTTCCCTATCCCTTTCCCGTTCTCGCTTCTCCGGTCGTCTGCGCCTCTGCCTCTCCGGGCTTCGACTGCGACTGCGACTGCGCTTCCTCTTTCCACTAGCAACAGCCGCTGCCGCTGCTTGCTGTCTCTGCAGCGCCTCCATCTGCAGGTCCACCAGCTGGCGCAGCTCCTCGTTGAGCGTGGGCTTGCTCTTCCGGTGGCGACGACGCTTCTGCTGATCCCGCTTGGTCACGCCTACGAGCTCGGCAAAGGCGGCGTTTTCCTCTTCGAATGCCGGATGCTTGGCGGTCTTCTCTAGCACATGCTCATAGAGCTGCAGGCGCTGGGAGCTGCTAGACAGTTCTGCGTCCGTACCCAGGATTTCTCGCAGCGTCGCTTCGTCGAGATGGACGCTGAAGGCGGGATTGTTGCAGCAGGAGGGCGGTAGCTCATCGGTGGTCTCCTCTTTGGTGGCACGGTGTTTCTGTGGAAACGCAAGCGAAGCTTTACCCACTTTTATCCACTCTCTCCCATGGGAATCAGTCTGATTTAAGGACTTGCCGCTTTTACACCCGCCTCGGTCCACTGCAGCTGCTGCAGGAGGGCATGCAGACGACTCCGGCTAGTGGCCACGAAGAGTCGCAGCTGCTGCCTGTCGCCAGCCACGATGTCTGCATCCCCGGACATTGGCTTACCGCGAAAAGACCAAAAAAACAAATGAAACTGAGCAAGAAACCGAAACGAAACACGAAACAGTGTTGGGAAAGACGCCAAGGCCATTACCAGTGCTGGAGAGCGCAGCTTATATTTACATTCTTTTACATATCGCGGGAATTCTAATTGGAATCGAAACAGATCAGCATCTGGAGCACCATGTGTGACCCTTCAGCTCCAGAAGAGAACGGTGAAGGCCATGATTATGCACGCTGCTCCTACCCATGGTGACTTGCGCTCCCCAATCCTTGCCAGCTTCCAAAACGTTCCCAGCACTCTGGAAGCAGAAATCGAAAAGAATATATCATAAGTAGGCAGGCCAATAGAGTGAGAGAGGGAAGGGACAGGTGGGGGGATCACTCACCCGGTCTTGTTGCGATCAATGATGCTGGGGAAGAGTGAGCGGAGGTAGGCGCAGGTGCAGATCAGCAGCAGGATGACCGACAGCAGGCTCTGGAAGTTGAACAGTGCACTCTGGAAATGAAAAGAAAAGCGCGGTTAGTTTCTGCAATGCTCCTGGCACTCGAAAAGGCATCCAAACCATGATTTTGCCAAGCGAATCGAAACAACAACAAACGGGAAACTAGTGACGTGCTGGTTCCAGTGTGGCCAGTTTAGCTATTTTCCCACTAGATCTGAAGATTTTCGATTGGCAAATGCGGGATATATTTAAAAATAGCTGGTATTCCCTCTAGCCGCAATTTTCCAAATGGAATTATTTAATTAAGCAGTATTGAACACATTCTTATTCAAACGTAAGGAAAGTTTAAACTTCGAAAAAATAAAAATTTTATTTAAATGGCCGGAATAGTGCAGTGTGGCTGCCAGATTTTTCTATCATAATGCTAAAATTCGCCAGAAAAAGGAACGGATTTTCTCCCCCACGGAGGAAAAGTTTTTGATGTGCGAATTGTTTCGACTAATGTGGCTATCGAACAATGGTACTTCAATGATACAAAAATGTACGTCTTGACTAGAAATTAAACTATTATTTACTATTCGAAGTAATTTCCCTAGGACCTTTCCAACCCTTATTTCACACAAAACAATATTGGGTATAATTAAACATCTAGGAGGTGGTCCCACTGCGCTCATCTGTTAAGCAATCGATAGAGATGGCCGTTATTTATTTTATTCAATATATCGATATATTATGCGATAGTATCAGACAACGTGATAGACGGCATAACAATCTTGTCCCATCATATATATAGGGTATTATAAAAACTATAATCTTAGGGGTACTTCTGTAAGCAATATAGAGTCATTAAATTTATTTCACAAGGAATGTATCAAACTTAAAAATAAAGGGTTTACATTTTAAATAAAGGGTTTTCACCATCCCGATAGTCTTAAAACAATCGATAGGGCCGGCCGTAGAGAAATACAATCGGTAGTGCCATCGATGTTTTGACAGCACTACCTCTAGTATCAGTGTTTCCAAATCAGGGGTTTTCCCCCTAGATTTAGGGGTTTTTTGATGTCCTAGGGTGAATTTTAGGGGGGAAGAATTTTCAGGGGGAAAGTTTAGGGTTTTTTTTCTATAAAATTGCTTTTTAATTATAAATCACCTAAAATGGCAAAAATCTAAGTACGAGTTTTATCGAAACCATCAATACCAACAGAAGTGGAGAAACATTTTCTTTCGTGATAGTCCATCGGTAGTTGTTCAGTTACGTCGTAAATCTTCACGTTTTTGTTCACTTACGTTGTAGATCGTTACGTTTTTGTTTTGGATTTTTTAGGGGGAAATAATGACTATTTGAGATTTTTTAGGGGGAAAGCAAAATTTTCATCTGGCCACACTATCTAGTAGAATTTTTGTCTTTCTAATTCGTCTGCGGTTAATTTTTTTTGTATTTATCGTTACATATAGTCCGATTTGAGGACGAAAAATGTTTGAAAATTTCGTCAAATAAAACGTGTTCGTATTTGTGCCAGTGCCAGTGGTTTTCGATTCGCCCGTCGACGTTGATTTCAGTTTTTCTCGCACTTTTCGCCTGTGGTCCGCGCTCGGTTTCCAATTGAAATTGCGGAGGCGGCCGCAGGGGGAAGACGACTGCAGCGGGCAGTGCACAAAGGAGGGACAGGGACGGAGACTAGGACAGCAGCTCCCGACCAAGTGCATCCCCCGCCCCGAGTGCGCGTGTCCGTCATCCAAATGCAATTCTGGCGGAGCGGAGCGCGCTCATAAAAATCAAAAGTATATATAGCTAGATGTACATGTATATATAATATTCGGATACGTTTTCTCGATTCGCTCGCTCATGCATATGTATAAGTGTATTTAAATCAGTAATATCACAACAGACACACACACACGACGAACGAACGGGGCATTTGTTGTGTGTAGCACGCTGCGTTTTCTTTTTTTGTGTGTTTCAATTGAAAGTTTCGGCTGTGCGTGTTTGTGTGTGCGAGCGAGAAAGTGGTAACCAGAGGAGCACCAGTGAACGGACAACAACAACAATAACAGACCAAGAACAGCAGCAGCAGTAGAGCATCATCATATTTTAGCAGCATGACTGCCAATCGCTGCACTGGCGAAGCGGTAAGTTTGGGGTTTGGGCTGCAGTGGGTTAAGCTTAGTTAAGTTCTCTCGACGGGCTACATACGTACATATGTGTATGTATGTTTTTATGTAAGTACACACTCTCTCGTCATCTGTGAGTTCGGGAATCGTC
Organism: Drosophila tani; assembly: GCA_008042535.1. Lineage (NCBI taxonomy): Eukaryota > Metazoa > Arthropoda > Insecta > Diptera > Drosophilidae > Drosophila > Drosophila tani. The sequence continues at coordinate 3,994 of VNJO01001320.1, read as the reverse complement.
ATCGTTTGACTTCGACGACGGCCCTGCAGAGCTGTTAACAGCTAACAGTACAGCAACAGCCAGTCGTGTAGAGCCAATGCAGCAGAACGACAAGTAAGGCGGGAGAGTGTGTTTGTGCATGAACGGAAGAAAAGTGAAAACATCTGCAAAAAGTGAAGAAGCTGCGAATAAAAAGTGTGCGTGTGTGAAAAGTGTTAAGTGGATTTTTAGCGGCAGCCCTGCTACTGTTTCTCCTGCCGCTGCTGTGTTGCCACATTGGGTCTGTGTGTTTTCATCAGACACACGACATTCACTAAAAAAGTGTTGGCCAACCCCCAAACAGAAACAGAACGGAAAAACAGAAAAACAGAAGAACCGAAGAAGGAAAATAGAAGGCAAATAAGCAAAAGAAGCGAACAAATTGAGGCGCAGAATACGCGGTAAATTGGCTGTGGCAACCAGGACAAGTCGAAACGTGAATCGCCACATTTGGGCAAAAGAAAAGTGTTCCCGAGAACCGCTTCACCCCTTACCCATCGCGACGGTGCATTTTGCGCGAGCGAGAAGGCACTATTTTCGCAACTTGAGTGGTGGATGTGCGTGAGAAGTGAAAATCCGCAGGTAGGGAAAAGTTGCATTTTAAAGCGTTCTGTCCAGCTCCTCCCGTTCCCTCTCCCTCTTCCTATGCTTTCTATGACACGCGCATTCCCACTCACCCATACAAGCACGCACTACCCAGCACCAATTCAAGCACACTCACATGCGCAGAGAGGAGGGACACTAATACCAGCAAGTTAGTCGTCGCTCGGGCTTGCGCTCTTTATTTTTGTTTTTACTTTTGCTATATTTCGCCTCTTCTGCTCTGTTCGGCGAGTGCACTTATTGTTATCGGTTTGTTTTGTGTTGTGCTTTCGTCTCAAACGGAGATCGCCGTGTGTTTTTGGCCTCTTGTTCGGTATGTGAACGACAAACGGTAACGGTTTTTGAATGAAGGTACACATTTACGCAATTGTTTTGTGCTTTGGCCGTGTCTCGTTTCTCTATTTGTCATTTTTGCCAGTCCTCTCGCTCTCTCTCTCTCTCTCTCTCTCTCGCACACGGACGGACAACTGGCCGGCGCGATGGAGCTGGGCACCCATACATACATCATAGTACACTTGCACACACATGCACACGTCATCCAGCGAGGCCGCCATTGCTCTGCGCAGCTTTCATAGTGTTGCATTTTGCCGCGCAGAGATTTGGCGCTGCTGCGAGAGCTTTTTCAGTCTTTGTTTTGTGCACCTCGTTCGTGATAGAGTTGCCAGATGTCTCTGAGTACTTGGCTATTGATTTTACCGATACGATAGTTGCAATATATTTTTATATTTTATCGAGATTCATTTTTGTTATATGTGGTTATACGAAAATTTCGATTCCCTGTTCCTGAATATTAATCTATAGTTTCTAAAACAATGGAAATTATTCAATGTGGTTACTACTTAGAGGTGGAGAAACATTGATGAAAACATTGATGCATCGATGTTTTTATGAAAACATCGAAAACATTCGATGTTTTTTTCCATCGATGTTTTTTATTTAAACATCGAAAAACATCGATTTCTGCAAACATCGATGTTTCTCCACCTCTATTACTACTGCGACAGCAGTAAATGTTCTCTTAAAATGCAATAACTATCTGTAATGGATAATTATTTAAATACATATTTAAACTTGAACTTGAATTCGTCGAAGCGTTAATTAATGGTTAGAGAAAAATGATTACAGTGCTTACTGTGTGACCCGCCAACTGGTTAGCCGGTTAAGCCTGGCACTTTTCCATTCAGTTTAGACTTGTCCTAGGTCCCTTTTCACAGACATATGGCCGACCACAATCCGAATCGAAAATCAATTATACTGGGACACGTTAACTCAGGCTTCTGAGACCCCACAACTGCAACCGGCCTCTTTAATTAATAAAACATAAGTGTGCGAAAAGGACCGAAGGCAATACCAGGGCTTGGGCGCCTAATAGAATTAGTTACCTCTCAGGACTTTGAATTTTCTTCGGCCCTAAAGCCCTTTCTTTCGAAACAATTTTTAAATTAATACTTGAAGACAGAATTAGTTTATAATAAATTTGTTTCGATGTTTAAAACAGATAGAATGGAATAATATTTATTTCATACTTTTGTTTCGAGGCTTCACTAAGTGTGGTCTCTTTTATAAGAATATTTTAATTAAATTGACAAATACACAACACGAGGATGATGGCCTTGTGGATGTTTACCATTAATATAGATGCAAATACTAAAACCTCAAATTTCTTGTCTGCCGTGGACTTGTGTCTACTTTATATTATTTGTATAAATTTCACTAGCTATATTTAGAGAGATTTGTTTCGGATCTAACACGTTTCGAATTAATATTCTTACCAATTCTTTCACATTTTTTTAGGCACGAGCTAAGGCATTACATTGGCTTTAAAAAAAATATTTTTGAAGAATATTTGTCTGTTGTTCTTGTTAGGAACAACTTTTCTTTTTCGGCTAGAGATGATAATTGATAACGATAATACATCGATAGGCAGAAAGTGAAATAAATCGAATATCTTCTTAAAAATCAAATAAAAGGACATGCATTTTGAATTTATACATCATTACTAGGCCTCAGTACTTAGTTTTATAGAATTTGGTCCTAAATTAATCGAAAGATACATATAAATATGAATTGACTACCCGGTATTTTATTGTCGACCCTCTCAATTGCACCATTCTCACTTGTTGTTATTATCGTGTCTGTTGCTGTTGTTATCGGACGTTCCCTCCTTTTTTCCTCAAGCTGCCGCCGTTCTCGCCGAGTTTAGTGTATGATAGCGCCTCAGGTTTTATTTATAATCGCAACGAGACGTACTTATGTGTATGTATGTAGAAATGTTACGAATGCAGGGGGATCGAATCTGCGCAAAGGTAAATAAAAGGAGAGCGCAACACGTGATCGCCTCTTGTAATGCCTCACAGCAGCCACAGCAGCGTCCACCTGTCGTCCGTTCACATCTGCTGCTCACCAGATATGGCCACATTTTTACACTTGTTGTTACACTTGTCTCTGCCGCCGATTATACCGATTTGTTTGCTCGCAACTACAGGGGAACTTGCCCAGTAAGAAACGTCATGAATTACTACTAATTTTTTTTATTTATATTTATATTGAGGAATATTTAATGGAAGATAAAATTAGTCATTATTATGAGTGATTTTTATTTTTATTAGTTTTGAGCGTACATGAAAATTATTTTTACCATATGGGCAAATCCCAGAAACAGTCCACCAGCGACCAATTTTTAAATTTCATATTTTGTAATTTTTCTTTATATGGAACATTAAAGTAGATATAGAATTTTAAGAATTGAAAGCAAAAAAGAAATTTCGATCAATATAAAAGCACAAATTTTTATCAAACCCAGCCCAACCTCTTTGTGTGCACTTGTATGCCAAAAGTTAACATTTTTCAAAATTCCAAATTTGAAATTAATGTTAACACAGTGAATTGGAGCAATAGTAGTCTTATTACTTAACTTATGCTCTTTAATTTTAGTGAAAAACAAAAATTATTTTTCTTTTACAGAAATTTAAATTTTTATTTGAAAGTTGTACCCTATCGCTGTAGCGTGCGACACGAAAAAACCGTTTTTTTTATATAACTAGTGTGAATTTTTTTTTTTTTTGATTCCACTTAATTTTTAAATCATAATCATATTGTACTTTAATATACATAAAAAATTAAAATTATGTATTTACATGAATATTTTTTTTTGCACATTTATGCTTGTAGCGTGCGACACTTTTTTAATTCTACCCAAAAACCGAATTTTTTTTTCTTCTCACTTTGCTTGCTTATTCACGTACTGATAAGAAGAGCATCAAATTTGAAGATTAAATACATAAATGCCCATGACTTCTTCAAATTGGCCAGGAAAAATATACCTAGCATTTACATTTAGTATGTAAGTAGCACTTACATTCGAAATACCACA
>VNJO01001319.1:0-10421 GCA_008042535.1 Drosophila tani | reverse complement strand
GGGGACTTCAACGCCTGGGCCGTGGATTGGGGAAGCTCCCGCACCAACGCAAGGGGTAACGTCATCCTCGAGGCTTTTTCCCAATTAGATACCGCCCTCCTGAACACAGGTCACCAGCAGACTTTCAGTCGAGCGGGAATAGGTTCGATGGTAGATCTCACATTCGTGAGCAGCTCTAAAGCCAGGATGTGCACATAGGAGCTCAGCGAGGGATACACAGCTAGCGACCATTTTGCGATCTTCACCACGATCGATGAGCAGCAGGCGTTCCCCGTCCCTCATCCAGCAATAACTCGTAAGAGTTACAAGGTGGAATCGCTCAACATCGAGGGCGAGTGCACTGGCAACGTATAACAAAGGGCTGAGTCGGTAACCCGTCAACTCCAAGCACCTTGTGATAGCTGCATTATAAGCAGGAGAGGACACTCTCGTCACCGCGAACCAGTATACTTGTGGACGCCGACGATTGCCAATGCCTGAAGGGACTGTTCCAAGGCAATGCGCCGATACGGACCCACGGTTCACATGGAGAGGCGGTCCGAGTATCAGACCTGCCGACGAGCCCTCCAGGCAGCTATTAGAGCCAGCAAGCAAAGGTGCTTTGTTGACCTCTGCGATTCGGCGGACAGCGACCCTTGGGGAAGCGCATACAAGATTGTGGTGAAAAAGCTGAACAGCTCCAGGCAGTTGGCTCCACTAACCCGGGAGAGTCTTGTGCGCATCGTCGAGCAGCTGTTCCCCAGGATGTCAAACCAGCTGGTATCAAACTGCAACATTTCGCTGGCGTGCTACGAGCCCATCTCGGCAACTGAGATTGTGGCGGCAGCAAGGAGGGTCAACGCTTCCAAGGCTTCCGGCCCGGACAACATCCCGAATCGCGCCCTCAAACTGGCCCTCTCCCTCCGGCCGGAGTTATTGCGGATGTCTTCGACGGTTGCCTTAGCGCGGGCAAGCTGGAAGATCCAAAGACTGGTGCTGAGCCGGGAAAACCGCTGGACCAGCAGTCATCGTTTCGGCCAATCTGTCTCATAGACGGAGCTGGAAAAGTGCTGGAGCACCTGATCGGCACCAGGATCCAGAAGGCTATAGTGGCGGCGGCGACCTCTCTGAAGCTCAGAGAAGCGAAGGCAACCATTGATGCCATAACCAAGGTGGTTGACATCGCCAGGGCTGCTATCGCAGGCCGACGCTGGAAAGGAGGGGCTAAGGAGTACTGCCCAATTGCGACATTGGACATACGCAATGCATTCAACACGGCGAGATGGTGCAGCATTATGGAGGCTCTGACCAACTTCGAGGTCCCCCCGTACCTACTTTGGATAATGGGGATGAGCGGATCCTGAACTTCGAGACGCCTTCAGAATGGGAATCCATCGGACTGTCCTGCGGCGTTCCACAAGGTTCAGTCCGGGCCCCATTCTGTGGAACGCAATGTACGACGGGGTACTCCGCCTAGCTCTGCCTGGTCGTACAGAGCTGGTGGCTTTCGCGGACCATATTGCGGTCGTCGTGGTCGCCAAGGAGCTGGCCACAGCAGAGGACCTCTGCAACAGGAGCGTGAGCTTGATCCACGCATGGCTGACCAGAGTGGGACTCAAGCTGGCCCCCCAGAAAACCGAAGCCGTGCTCGTGAGTAGCAGAAAATGAGTGGAGTCTGCAACTATACGAGTCTGCGACGCGCCGATCAGATCGTCCAGAGCGATCACGAGGCTTTCGTTCCGCGAACATCTCGCGTACGATAGCACCAAGGCGGCGGGATCGTTCCGCTCTCTATCGCGTATCCTGTTGAACCAGAGGAAACAGAAACAGAGGTCCAGCGTGGTTAGGACATCCATGCTCTATGCCGCGCCGGTATGGCAGCACGCCATGTCGACGCAGTCGTACTGCCGCTCGATGAACGCCACCCACAGACTGGCTGCCCTCCGCATATGCAGCGCATTCAGGACCAGGCTGCGTTAGTCCTGCCAGGGACTCCACTGCTCGATCTCCTTGCCTCCGAGCAGGCCTCTGTCACGAGCAAGTGCGCGGAAGAGCCCTAACTCCTGGAGAGAGAGGAGCGTGCCGCGGCCAAGCGGACGACTCTGGCATCATGGCAAACCCGGTGAGAGAGCTCGTATAAGGGACGCTGGACCTTTCGGTTGATTCCAAACCTGGAGGCCTGGACCAGTAGACAACACGGCCAGGTAAACTTCTACTTGGCACAAGTGCTGAGTGGACACGGCTGCTTCGTGGGAAGAGGTCCTAGACAAAACTCTTCAGATGGAATTTAGCAACTTCAAGGTAGGAAAATGGGAGGTTTCGACACAACACTCTTTTTCAGACCATAGGTAAATATTTTTCGAAATCTCGATGCCGATATGCGAATCGGCACCGAAACGAAACCCTCGCAACACAGACTGGGAAAAATATGAAAAGATTCCACAGTCAAAGGTTAAACACAGGAGGCTCAAGAATCAATCCACCCTGGACGGAATCGATAAGAAAATCGAGGACCTTACGAACATCCTAAACAATGCATACAAGGAGTCCTGCAGACTCACATACTCCAAGAAGACATACCCACTGAAAAGGAGTGAGCGGACTATTAGTCAAAATAAAAATGGTCGAGGTTGAAGGCCCAAAATCCCACGTAGAAAAATAAGTAGATGGGTTGGGCAGAATTAATTTGTGGTATAATTGAACTTTATTCGCCTTCATCGGCTTGTTGAGAACTAGAACTAATGTCATAAAATAGAAAATGGAAAGCTCTTGCAGACTGGAAGTCCAGAGGAAGAGAGATGGAAAGAGAGTGTGCGAGAGCGCTGAGCTCCATGAAGCGGGACATTTTGAAGCCGCTAGCGCTTTTCCGAAGAGGACAGTTTCCTTGGCAGACTCAGCATTGGTAGGATAAAATACCTCGGGAACGTCTGCCTTTCATGGCGTAGTATGGAACCCAATATTTGGATGAATCCGGAGCTTTAGAAACTTGCGTGCAGAACGCGGAAGTCCGTTGGATGGAGGCGGATACTGGCCTTGAATCAATAGGAGGAGTCGTAGCAACGGAGAAAGAGTTGCTTTGATTCAACAACGTGTGATGCCGACTTCGGCAATTGAAACAGCTGTGGGCGCTTGTCCAATCCATTAGTGGATAGTCTCTTGCAAAGCAATTCATCTGTTTCATTCGGTAACAGAACGAAAGTTCGTCTACCGTGAAGGATTTCAGCACTCGTGGGGACACTTCGGAGGTTGTTGGTTTTGGAACCACTGTTTTACACAAGGATTTCAGTACCCATGGGACACTTTGGAGGTTTTCGGTTGGAACTGACGGAGGCATTTCTTTGAAGGTTGAATAGAATCTATGGCCTCTGAGTTCTATGGCGCTCAGTCAGGCATGAGTCAAGCTCTTGCCACTTGGGAATCTGGGTTTTATTTGTTAAGGATTGCTCCCGCAATGAAAGCGTTAGCTTTGGTAATTTCGTAGAGCACAAATAAACCAAAAGACAGTCCCAATTTTCAGTATTCGTGCCGGACGTTTCTAAGGACGTAAGACAACTCTGAATGGTTTCCTGCAGCACCTTCAAGGCTGCTGAAGATTCATTTGCGATGGATTGCACATTAAATAACCTTTTTAATGAGTTGTCCACCAACGACCGTTTGTTTTCGAAACGCTCAGTTATGTTGTTCCAGGCTGAGCGGAAACTATCATTGGTGAGGGGCGAATTGGAAACTATGGAATTAGCTTCACCACTAGTCCTGGCATTTAAATGGAATAACTTCTCGACAGCGGTAAGTCTTGGATTGTCTATATAGACCGCTGTGAAAAAGTCGCGGAACGTGGGCCAGCGAAGATAATCGCCCGAGAAAACTTCTGTATCGGACGGAGGTAACTGGCAACCTGCTGGAGTATAATTTGGAGAGTTGCAGGAGTTGGATTGTGCTGGTTGAGAAGTCGCTCGCTCAATTTGCTCGTTAAGTTTAGGTGCACATGCCTCGTAAGCTGAGTAGCAGTAGTCATATTTTGCATGGAGGATTGGCAAGGTGTTCGCTCCGAACAAGCTTGTTCGGCTTTGTCCCATAGGGCTCGGATGTGATCTCGGCGGAATTGGCATGTGAAGAGCGACGGCGTGGAGTGGCCAGGAGTGTTGACCATAGCCTCGAATTGGCTTACACGGTCACTAACAGCAAAAAATTTGTGCAAGGATGCAATTGTTGCAGTGGGCTTCTCTGTGGCTGGCATCTTTGATGTTAGTTTATTTATAGATGTGTATGTAAGACGGAGCACCGGAATGATACACTGAAATTTGTGGAATTGCAACACTGGAATGTGTGATTTTGAACACTGGAATGTGTGGAATGAAACACTGGAATGTGTGGAATGAAACGCCGGAATGTGGAATGTATGTGTATGTGTGCTGTGAAATATTTTCCCTCTTGCAGGTTGCACCACACCAAATTTAACTGGAGGCTCTTCGTATTTTTTGCGAATTTAATATAACCAAAAAACGCTAAAACAATGAAAAAAAGACAACAAAAACTAGCTAAATTGGATATATTTAGCTATTAAATTTTGTCTTGTGTAATTATTTGTTATCTTCTGTTCCGTTTTTATTCAGGTATTAATATTTATTTATTTATTTATTTAGGCTCTGATTCCGCAACAATTGCAAATTGTTACAAATCATTTTATCTAGCTATAGCTACTAGGCCTTAAGCTAGGTTAGGTGTAATATTTACATGGTTCTTAAATCTAGTGAGTGACAGGGTTTGTAAGTTTTATATGTGATTGTATATGTTTATTGTCTTAATGAATTCAATGGTGGCAAGGATATTTGTGGGTTTTGGGGATAGGGAATCAGATGCTTTTATTTTGTATTTATTGAAGATATTTTTTCGAGTTTCCTCGTGTAACGGGCACTCAAAGAGAAAGTGTTTTACGCTGTCCCTTGTAGCGCAATATCCACATTGGTGTGGATCTTGATTATTGAAAACGTTCACGTGTGTATATCTGATATGTCCAAATCGCAGTCTTGTGAATTTAATGAGGTCTTTGCGATTGATTTCGTCTTGCGATGCAATGTGGTAATCTTTAATAGATGTTTTTTTCGGGTTTATGTTATTATATTAATAGTATTGTATTATTTGTAGTGGAGAAATTATATTTATCGGCGCTGTATTCGCCGTTCTTGTTTTTAATGCATGCGGATGTTTGTGCATTGGCCGTGGGTCAATGCAGATAGCGGAGATAACAAAACAAGAGAAGAAAAATCAGTGCATCGACTTTGACGACGCTGATGTATGTAAGGAAATGGATATATAAATATATATACGTATTTTTTGTGGCCGTGCAGAATAGCAAGAAGATAAACATATGAATATAATTCTTAAGCCGACTTTTCTGTCCCGGAATTAAACAGTTTTATTGAATAATATGTGGGTAGATATAATATAATATAATATAATTTTCTTTTTGTTTTATTGGATGTATATATTAGTGTAGTTATATATGTATAGACTTATTGACTTTTGTGTAATTTCGGACGTATGTATATTTTTCAATATATTTGATTTGTAGTGAAGTGTAGTGGATTGTATGAAAATATGTACATATGTATGTTAACGTGTGAATATTTATGTATGTATGCTTGGACACCAGCAGGAACACAGTAAACGAGCAAAAAAAATGTATAGGCCGATTTTGCCAGAACGATTTTTTTAATTTAGGAATTCTTTATTTTCACTGCGGCTGGGCGCGTATGTATATTTTCATATTCACTTTTCGTTTTGTTTGGAAATTTTCACTTTTTCCAAAAAATAATCGGAATTTGCAAGATGTCGGAGAAAATTTGACTTCGGACTTTGGACACTAGCGAACCACACAGATATAAGACACTTTGATTTAGTCTTTGAAAATATCAGTATGATTTCTTTTTGTAAAGTAAGAACACTAGTACTTATCTTTTTTAAAAATCCGCATTGGAGCTGGTAAAGATCAGGATAAAACCGGTTCGAAGGTCCATGATAAGGAGTGGGCGGATTATTATTCAAAATAAGAATGGTCGAGGTTGAAGTTCCAAAATCCCACGTAGAAAAATAAGTAGATGGGTTGGGCAGAACTAATTTTTGGTATAATTGAATTTTATTCGCCTTGATCGGCTGGTCGAGAACTAGAACTAATTACATGTCATAAAATAGAAGTTGGGGAGAGCGGAATGAAAAGCTCTTGCGGACTGGAAATCCAGAGGAAGAGAGAGGGAGAGAGAGTGTGCGCGAGCTCTGGGCTCAATTAAGCGGGGCATTTTGAAGCCGCTAGCGCTTCACACTGGCTCTCGAAGATAAGCGCCTTCTTGGCGCGAACACCTTCCATGGTGGCGTCCTTACAAGGAACAACAAAAGCTTACAAAAAAGCGTTTTACGCAGCCAAGAAAGAGTCTTGGAGCAATTACTGTGAAGCACTCGAAAGAATAAAAAAAACGGCCAGGCTGAGCAGGATATTAGCAAAGGAACCAACAAGCCCCACACTAATTAAAAAGACAGACGAGACTGGGACCACATCAGCGGAAGAGTCCCTGGAGGTCCTGCTGGACACCCACTTCCCAGGAAACCAAAAAGAAGAACTTATAACAATGGTAGGCCAGATAGCAAACCTACAGCAACATATCGAAGAAATCGTCACTATGGAAAGAATCCGCTGGGCGATAGACTCATTCGATGGAATAATACAGGCAATGCTTCAGACGACAAAAACATGTATTGAAAAGTGGCTGTTAGTAATATTCCAAGCATGCATCAGAACGCCACACGTACCACTTCCATGAAAGGAGGCACGGGTAGTTTTTATACCGAAGCCAAGGAGACGAGGACATATACTAGCAAAGGATTATAGGCCAATCAGCCTAACCTCATTCCAAATGAAAACAATGGATCGGATACTGGATATCCACATGAGAAAGAAAAAACAAAGGAACCTTTCGGACGCACAGCATGCGTTCAGGAAAGGGAAATCGACGGAGACAGTAATTCATGAAGTGGTGCGATACATAGAAAAGGTCTGCCTTTTAAGAACTACACGATGGCTACCTTCTTAGACATAGAAGGAGCATTCAACAATGTAAACGCAGACTCCATCTTGAGCCCCCTCAGCAAGAGAGGAGTTGAAGGAAACATCACAGCATGGATCGGCGCCATGCTAACGAGCAGAAGGATAACAGCCGAACTGAATGACACTCATCACACAAGATTTGTGAAGAGGGGCACACCTCAGGGAGGAGTTCTGTCTCCACTGCTCTGGCTAATAAATATGGACGACATTTTGAGAGTACTCAATAGCGAAGGAGTAAAAGTAGTATACACAGACGACGTAGTTCTACTCGTATCAGGACCATACCCCGAAGTCATTAGTGAAATAATGACAAGGCACTTTACAGACTAAACAAATAGGCAAAAACCTGCGGTTAAGGCATTAACCCTAGCAAAACTGAGCTTATGCTCTTTACAAGAAAAACGAAGACCCCAAGATTTACTAGACCACAGATAGATGGCAAAAAACTGGAGCTATCGGAGCAAGCAAAGTATCTAAGAGTTATACTAGATCCGAAGCTATCGTAGAAAAAGAACATCATCCGAAGAGCCAAGAAGGTGAGCATAGGCTTCTACTCTTGTAGGAAGATGTTCGGAAAAAACTGGGGTATTCACCCAAAAATAATAATATGGCTCTACACAGCGGTTGAAGACCCATACTAACATACGGAGCACTGGTATGGTGGCCAGTGCTAACTTAGGCTTACAACATAAAGAAACTGACAAGGATACAAAGAGCGGCATGCGCAGAAGCCACGGGAGCATTAAGATCATGCGCTGTGGCAGCGTTAAATGCCATTCTAAACATAATCCCGATTAAGCATTTCATCAAGGATACAGTAACCCAAACCGCGGTAAGATTAAATGCAAGCCATAGCTGGAAGGATTACCACACTGGGCACTATAAGATCCTGAATGGACTGATCTGTCGTGTAACGGAGAACACAGACTATATGATAACCGAACTGCGATTCGGAAATTCCATCAAGGGAAGAGTGAAAGAGAGAAAGTGTAACCGAACGAGATGAGGTATCACTTTACACCGACGGCTCAAGGATGAGCTGCGGTATAGGGGCCGGAATCTTCGCCGAAAAATGGGGAGTGAAAAAGTCTTTCCATCTCCCAGGATCAGCGACAATGTTCCATGCGGAGATTCTAGCAATACTGAAAGCAGTCGAACTTTCAATAGAGCGAGGTCTCCGGAATACCAAGGTCAGGATATACTCAGATAGCCAAGTGGCCATCAAATATCTCGCCGTATCAAGGACATCCTCGACACCAGTGGCCAAACCGGGTACAAATAACCTGATCCGTGGTGACGTGGAAAGCACCGATCTTTTGGGGCAGTTGAATTTCCATGTGCCATGTAGAACCACCAGATCCTACTTACCTTTAGTTTTGCACCATTGTAGAACCTCGTATGAAATGCATGAACCCTTTCGAGTACTATGTGCAAATTATAATGATTTGTACAAAATAACCTCATCTGTAGATAGCCTTCCTAAACTAAAAACATTAATCTTAACCCACTTAGTACACATCCAAGATACCAATCGAGCTGCGCGCTATTAGTCTATATGGTGGAGGGTAGTTTCCTCGCATTATTTTACCTATACTTTTCTTTCGCGCCTATTAACACGTAACCCTAACAAGCACGTGCTTGGTTTCGAAGGGCCACTTGAGTTACTGACCGTAGTGCATCAACGTCCATAAAGAAAAGAAAAAACAAAAAAAAAAAAATTGGGTATCCAGATACAATGATATATCAGAAAATGAAAAAAGCCGACGAGCTGGCCCGGAAGGGTTCAGGCGAAAACACAGACACAGAAAACATTCTAGTTTCTCTGAACTCAGTCCAGACAGAGAAATTTTAAGGAACTAGCCAGCAGGGAGTGGTCAATGAAGAATGAGTTTAAAAGATCGAAACTATGCTGGCCAGAATACGATAGGAGAAGAACGAGAGAGTTGATCTCCAAAGTCAAAAACGACAAATGAAGAATCACGGCAGGCATCACCGGCCACTCGGCAATAGGCACGCACGCCTATAAAATGGGACTGCCATACAATCCACATTGCAGAAGCTGCAAGGAACCAGGCGAGCAGGAGACACCGGAGCACCTGATGTGTCACTGCCCAGCACTCAACCGGATTAGGGCGCGTCACTTTGGAGCACACCAACTCGAGTCAGCAAACGGTAACTGCGATCCTTTCTTACCTAAACGATTCGGGGTGGTATTAAGTAAATCGTCGTTTTGAAGTAATTTAGTCGCCAAAAAATCGTTAATTCGCTTTGTACCTTTCTAGACCTGCCCTACGAACTGGAGGGCGCCAGCGACTCGGACGGCATGCGCCACTTTGTGGCTCACGATCTGGAGGCCAAGCTGCGGGAAGGTTACTCCTCGGAGCACACGACTCCTTCCACCTCTGCGGCTCCCGGACTGCAGGGCGTGTCATCTGGTGGAAATGGTCTGCTCACGCGTCGCTTCCTGCAGTCACGCAACGTGCCCGAAGTCGATGGTAGCGTGCTGAGCGACATTGAGCTGGAGGCGCAGTACCTGGCCAGCTCGGTGGACAATCTGCTCGAGAATCTGGGCAACCTGCTGCACTCCATTTCCTCGATTACCGCGGACAACGTGGAGGTGCACAGGAGTGCGGCCAACAAGCTGACCGATACGCTCGATGCGAACATCAAGTGCCAGTACCAGCTGCTGGCCAAGGCCGAGGAGATTACCAAGTCGATGGAGCCCACGGAGCAACTGGGCCAGCGAATGTGAGCGGTAATCTTCCCTAGATTTTACATATTTTAATGTTTTCTCTCCCCTGCAGCAGGGAGATCAAGCGACTGGTGGACATGCTGGACAGCACCATGTAGCTGCCACAGGCTGTGCCATCAAATAAGGATCTTAGTGTTTCTAGTCATTCCGCAAAATAAATGTAAAGTTCAATAAGTCATGTCTTTAATCCCTCACGGCTTCTCCACTTTCGCCTTAATTATCCTCAACGAATCCACGGGACGATCGTTCTTGTCCGTTTCGACCATTCCTATCCGCTTGACCACCTCCATACCGGTGTAAAATATAATAATGAAGTATCTACTCGTACCTCATTTCCAGAGTCACAAAGTGCGGTTGCCAGGCCTTGTCCGGAATACCAGCTGAATTAGCAGCATCAGTTAGAGACAGCATCTTACTTAAATTTATTAAAAAAATTTGTTAAATTTTTAATTTACAAGATGCCGGCAGTGTGACCACACTTCAATTAGAAATCAAAACAAATGGATTAACTATTAAGTGGGGTCACACTCGATGGTTGTGGTATTCGCTGTGGCTTTGACCAAAAATAAAGAAAACCCGGCGAGCACACTG
>VNJO01001318.1:1685-74059 GCA_008042535.1 Drosophila tani | reverse complement strand
TTTAGTACTCATAAAACAATTATTATTTTAGATCAAAAATAAAATTCATGAATTCATGAATTCATGAATTGACATGTAAAAGTTTTTTTTAAGTTAAGAAAAATTGTAAAAATTGAAAAAATAATCATTATTCGATGAGTTTCATTTTTTGATTACAAAATAATGATCATTATTTCATAAGTTTTGCTTTAGTACTCATAAAACAATTATTATTTTAGATCAAAAATAAAATTCATGAATTCATGAATTCATGAATTGACATGTAAAAGTTTTTTTTAAGTTAAGAAAAATTGTAAAAATTGAAAAAATAATCATTATTCGATGAGTTTCATTTTTTGATTACAAAATAATGATCATTATTTCATAAGTTTTGCTTTAGTACTCATAAAACAATTATTATTTTAGATCAAAAATAAAATTCATGAATTCATGAATTCATGAATTGACATGTAAAAGTTTTTTTTAAGTTAAGAAAAATTGTAAAAATTGAAAAAATAATCATTATTCGATGAGTTTCATTTTTTGATTACAAAATAATGATCATTATTTCATAAGTTTTGCTTTAGTACTCATAAAACAATTATTATTTTAGATCAAAAATAAAATTCATGAATTCATGAATTCATGAATTGACATGTAAAAGTTTTTTTTAAGTTAAGATAAATTGTAAGAATAGAAAAAATAATCATTATTCGTTGAGTTTCATTTTTTGATTACAAAATAATGATCATTATTTCATAAGTTTTGCTTTAGTACTCATAAAACAATTATTATTTTAGATCAAAAATAAAATTCATGAATTCATGAATTCATGAATTCATGAATTTCCCTGGGAAAAGTGCATAGAGCCAGTCAATGAATTCCATGAACGATAGTTGGCCACTCATTAAATTTCTCTATAGATAATCTATTTATTTGGAATGCATCACTTCTTAGAAAAATAAAATGCGCGAATACAAGTTTCAGTGTAAAATATCTACTTAATACAAATTGCTGACTTATTTGCTTTTTTGGACCTAAATCTTTAGAATATCTGTTAATGTTTCCACTACTTATCGATCTGTTTTTTAATTTGTTTGTATCCCTAGTTTTCTTTTCATATTTAAAGGCACGAGCTTTTTTATAAAAATCTGTTCTTGTAGTTCAAAAGTTAGATGCTGCGATCTTTAACTTAGGTTTTCTTGTTTTGTTTTTTTTATTTTCATTTTTTTTTCTAAAAAAAATCAGGTTCAGTCTGTTTCAAGGAAATGTTTTGATGAAAAAACGTAACTCTTTTTGTGAGATTCTTTAAGACTTGCATTTTATACATCCTACAGAAAAATGCTGTAAATAGTTTTCTTTTATTTCTCATTAGTTGGCATAGAATAAAGTTCCTTTGCATATTAAATATGTCAAAAATTCCATTTCTCAACTGATTGTATAAAAGGTTCTTGAACGGTTTAAAAAGAAACTTGCTTGAGTAGTTTTCCTTCTCTTTTCATTCATATTTGTAGCTTTAATTGTGGGCCTTAATCGAGAACCTAGGATTAGGGTTAGACTAAAACAATTAGGTTAAAACTAAGCTAGCAGCGAACTTATGAGATAGTGTTACGTGTAGTTGAATGTCGTCTTAAGCGCTACTAGTGCGATAATGTACTTAACTCAATGGTTGGCCCAGAAACTGGGGCAGCTGGGGCGTGTGTATGTCTCAGTGCTTTGACAGATTCAGTGGTAAGTCTGGGGAGAGAAAAAGGACATTAAATTTATATTAAGAGCTGTTCATTTCTGAAAATGAATATATCCATAAGCCTTCTCGATTAAAAAGGAAAGAAACCGCTCAAATTCAAATTTTCCGCTCTAGCTTAAAGTGCAATAGTCATTTTCAGTTCTTACTTTGCGAATACATTTCTTTTTCTCGCGCCCTCTTCAACTCTGCAATGTACAAGCAAAGCAGCAACAACGGCTAGCTCTGATTAAAATAACAAGAAACATGAAGATCACTATTTGCGAATACAGATCTTTTTCTCGCGCCCTCTTCAACGCTTTGCCTGCAATGTACAAGCAAGGCAGCAACAACGGCTAGCTCTTATTAAAATAACAAGAAACATGAAGATCACTATTATAAACCTGTTACTCAGATATTAAGATGCGATGCAGGTGTCCAAGATAATTGATATTGAAACTTCGACGAACTTTCATTTTGAACCAGAAGAATATGCAGGTTAACGGCAATAAATTAACAATAAGGACTCTACCAGATCTTATTGGTTGGACTTGATGGATTCATTTTTGCTTTGAGGCTATTTATAAAGGCCCAACTTTATTCCAATTACAAAGTTTAAATTTTTTACAAGGAAGTTTTCGTTATAATTGAATTAAAAATTCCGCGCTGATTGAAATAATTGAACTTACAGTAGGTGTCTGTGGATGCTTGAAAGCATATAAGGTCTGGAATGCAATTTTTTCTTCTCGGCAATTTGGTTTTAACACAAAATATAAGTGAGTTTATTCGATATTTAGCCCTTTTATATTTTATATTTTTTTTATATGCTTGTATCCTTTTAATTAAAATTTAAACAGCAAACAATTTAATTGTTGGGATAAAATAAACTAACAAAAAGGCATTCCGTTAATTTAATGGTGTCGTTTTTATAAAATTAAACAATAAAAATATCTACCCCTCAATATCAAAAAAGGTGAAAAAACAGCCCAAGTCCTCATCAAATTTTGAGGTTAAGTACCGTTTTCTAAGTTATTTATACAAAACGTATTGTTGAAAAACTGAAGGTTGTAATGTTGAAACAACTGAAGTTGGTGAAGTTGGAACAGCTTATATTGAACTACGTACATAGATAATGTTGATTAGTTGAAACATTGTAGCATTGTATCAAAAATAGTATATACATATGCATGTTATCGATTACATTATCTATCCCTCCCTTACTTCTACTTCCTCTGAACTACGAACATACGAAAAATAAAGTGTCTTTGCTGAAACGAATTATTAAACTATTCTTACTGGTGGAATTACAAAAATAAATACATTGTGGGTTAAAGGAGACTGAATAAGATTGCTTGACTTCGTTGGAGAGCTGAGAACATTGCGGATTAGTGGAAATTTCTCTGATTTATTAACATGTATTTTATTTGTAACTCTTCAATTATATCGGAAACTACTCAGTGAAAACTTTAAACTTTGTTATTAGAACTATGTTGAACCTTTTGAAAAAGCCTAGAAGCTAAAATAACCAGAAAGATCTGGTAGTAAGTAGGTTGCTATTTAGCTCCACAAAAATACTGTATCCTGACTTTAATTTTAATTTAAGCTTAAACAGAATTATTAGCAATATCTTATTGGGAAGTCAACCTTGACTGAGGCATAAGACGACGAATCCTCTCTGAAGCAATGCTTCTTTTATATTGCTCGGATTCTGCCCCCTGGAATATCGAATTGGATTGGATTGGTTTGCTCACCTGAACTTTGTTCATTCCTTAGGCTACTAGTGTGAAACATTGCGGAGGAGCTGGCGCCAGGAGCGGCCGCCAAGGAGGAGACAGAGGCGCTCGAGCTGGTCGGCGAAGTGGAGGCGGTGCGATGACTGGACGCTGCAGACATTTGGTCGGTACTACTATCAGTCAGTTTTGGCGTGGCCATGTGTGCGGGCGAGTGGTGGGTGCTGGTGGTGGTGGCGGCGGCTAGTGCAGCCGGGTGCGGATGCTGGTGCTGCTGGGGATGATGGGCCAGGTGCGGATGGGTGTGGGGACTGGGAGCGGGCTGGCCGAAGGCGGCGGCAGCAGCTGCTGCTGCCGCCACAGCGGCCGCTCCGTTGTAGGGAAATCCATGATACGGCGATGGTGGCGACAGTCTCGCAGCAGCAGCAGCAGCAGCAGCAGAGCTGCCGGCCTGCGGATGGGGCGACATCAGGTGGGGCGACGCCGCTCCTGCCTGGTAGTGGTGCACCCAAAGCGGATGTCGCAGGGCCGCCAGCGTGGATATGTACGGGTGATACAGCGACGAGGGAATGTATGCGGCTGCGGCCGCTGCTGCCGCCGCCGCCGCTGCCGCTGCAGCTGCACTTCCCGCCGACGTACCCGGTGCCGAAGTCGGACTGCCGCCCGATCCGTTGCCGTTCATTTGCTGCGGCGGCGGCGGATACATGTAGTAGTGGAGCGGCGAGCTGCGCTGCAGGTGCGGCGCCGGCTGCTGCTGCTGCTGCTGCTGGAGGTGCCTTCGGTCCGGTGGCGAGGTACTTCGGTCACCGGGCGAGGGGCAGCTGCTGCTGCTGGCCGACGGAGAGGCGAACTCTCGGCGAATCGATGCAGTCTTCTTGGGCACTGTGCGCGGCGTGGTGGCGGGCGAAGCTGGGGAGGAGCGAGGCGGCGACAGATCCTGCGACGCTGAAGGACGTCCCGCTGCCGCTCCCCCATAAGGATCCCTGTAGAAGGAGTGACCATAGTCCAGGGGCAACGGCGACCCCCCCGCCGCTGTGTACGGTGGCGAACGCTTCTTGGCCCCAGCATGCGAGGGGGACTTTCCCCCTCCCCCGCCACCTCCTCCATTGCTGCCGCTCACATCCGGAGACTTGGGAGAGCTGAGCAGGGCGCGTGGATAGCTCGAGGAGGAGCTGTGCTGGTACAGGGAGTGGTGCGGGTGATGCACATTGCTGATGATGGCGGCCGGATGGTCGGCGCTCTTCTTGGCAGAAGAAGAGGAGGAGCTGCTGCTGCTGCTGCCGCTGCTCCCGCCCAGCAGCGAGTGGATGCTGTAGGAGCTGTTTAGTCGAGTTGGTTGCGCGGCGGCGGCGGCTGGCGATGTACTGGAGCTGGGACTGGGACTCGGCTTACCCTGGGGCGGGGCCAGATTCATGGGCGCCGCCTTACCAGCAGCTGTGGACGAGGTCGATGCCTTGGCTCGGCTTCGCTTGCCGCCCGCACCGCTGCCAGTGCTTCCCCCGCCGCCGCTGCCGTTGTTTACGCAGCCGTTGTCCTCCAGCGACACCTTCTCGAACTCGCGAAGGATGCGCTTCCGGGGCGAGACGTGCTGGTGATGGTACTCGACTAGACGACTGGCAGGCGATGCCGACGAGGGGGGAGAGACCTACAAAAGGGAAGAATGCAATGTTTGCGGGTTTTTTAACACTATAAATTGAAGAACTCCATCGCTTTCGAACTAACCTTGTGCGTCAACGAGTGACTTAGACTGCCAATGGCTCCACCACCTCCAGCACCGCCTCTCTCTGCTGTCGCTGGGGCCACTGCTCCACCAGCAGCTACCGGTGTCTTGGACATTTGCTCCAGGCGTGCTGGCACGCCATCAATTAGCTTTTGTATGATGTTGCTGAGCTTGGCCCGCGGCTTTGGCTTCGTTTTCCCGAGGCCCGCCTTCATGTTGCCGTTTAGGTCGCCATTCACGGCACTCGGATGCGCTGACACGACGGCTTCCTCATCCTCGCTCGTGTTCATCTTCTCCACAGTCTCAACATTTTCATCATTGGCTGGTGCCTTAACCTTTGGAGTGGGCACCGCTTCTTCCCTGGACTCGCTGTCATCACTACTCCCCTCCGCCGCGTTGGGCCCTGGAGCATCTTCCTCGACTTTGATCGTTTCTGCTTGGTCCTTCTGCTCGTCGGCTGTAATCTCATTTGCTAAAGCTTCCGCCTGAGTCTCTTCGGTGGCAACTTCCGCTTTGAGCGTCTCGTCGCCATTCTCCACCTTGACAGTGGCCTCAAAGATGGGCTGCTGCTCCTCGCTGGGGGACAGTGGCTCATGGGGTCGCCGCCGCTTGCGTGAGGCTGTTCGGAGCGCAGGCGTGGCAAGCGCAGTGTGCCTGGGGCGATGATAGTACAGAGACAGCTCCTTGGAGATGCCGCGTCGTGGTCGGGACTGTTTCCAGGGCTGATCTCGCTGCCAGGGCGAAGATTGTATCGAGCTGTTGTCATCCGAAACTGCAGAGAAAGGCAGGGATTTTATTTAAAGTAAAGTAGGAAGAATATTGAATAAAAATTGATTTAAATGTATGGGTAATTTATGGAATAAATAAATCTAATTGGTTTTCCTTTAGGATCAACCTTTAGGGCCCTTAATAACTATTTATTGAGAATACGTACAGCTCAGAGATGTGGAATTCTCGTTCTTTGGATACGTTGTGGTCACCGCCGACGTTGGCGTCACTGTCGCCGAGGTGGCCGCCGAGGGCGGGCGAAAGGTTTTCCGCGTGACCGAGACCCAGCCGCTCTTGTCGCCCTCCTTGGAGCGAGCCAGTTCCAAAATGAACTTGCCATCTGAATGGTGAGTAAAAAGAGGGTAAAAAGGTGGGAAGCCGGGGAAGTAGAGCTTGGAACTTGCCTTTGAAGAACTGCAAACGGCCGCCGTAGCCGCCCCAGATGTTGGTGTGGTTGCTGCTGTTGCTGTTGCCGTGAGTCGATATCGGATGCCTGCCCATATCAAAGCCGCTGGAACTGGAACTGGAGCTGGAGCCGCTCTTGCCGCTCTTCGCGGTTACCGTTACCATTCCCGCTACCGCTGCCGATGCCGTGCCAGTGGGCGGCAGAGAGCCCGCGGCTGCAGCGGCACCGCCTAAGGAACTGTAGTCAAGAACGCCGCCCAGGACATCGGCGCTGCTGGGGGGTTTGGCGAGGGCTCCAACGCTGGATGCGGCCACCGCAGCGGAGGCCGCCATACTGTTGTTGCTTCTTCTGGGTGTCTTGGCTGTGCTGGGCGTGCTGGCATGCGGCAAAAAGCCATTTGAGGGGGTGGAGCTGGAGCTGGAGCTGGATGAGGGCGTCGGCGTCGGAGTCGGCGGCGTCGTCGTCGTCGTTGTCGTTAGCGTCTGCGTCCTGGTCTGCGTCAGGGGCGGTGGCACGGGAAAGCTGCCGTTCAGACCATTTTTCAGTAGAAACTTAGCTGCCGCCTCTGCAATTATGCTGCAGTTGTTGTTGCTTTCGTTGCCGTTGTTGTTGCTGCTGCTGCTATTTGCGTTGCTGCTGCTGCTGCTGTTGTTGTTGTTGTTGTTGCTGCTGCTGGAGTTTGAGTTGTTGCTCGTGCTGTTGCTGTGGCTGTTACTGTTAATGTTACTTTTATGCTCATCGGTCATTGTTGTCTGTTGCACTCTGTTACGCTTGTGACGTCATTTAGACTTCTGCTTTAAAAGAAAAACATTTCGGGTATAAATCCCTCGCACATTGCGCCCTCGATATTTTACTGTAATTCGCATTTCCAATCTCTGTCTCAAGCAATTTAAATACGATTTTCATTGTTTTTGTTGTTGTAAATTCCTCGCGCACAGTCCGCGGCCGGGACAAAACGCGTCGACGGCGTCGCTCACCAAAATATGCCAGCTCGGCACGGCGTCGTCTAGCACCATTTTCATGTTTTGGGCTGCAACCCAACCGAACCGAACCAGGCCCAGGCCCTTCCGTTCCGTTCCTTTTATATTATTGCACACACATATTCTTATTGCATTTGGGCCGTCGCCCATATGCGATGCGATCTTTATGCGATTTCACAAACACACACAACACACACGGCTGGCTAGCTGTTGGAACTCTGGCGCTGCGCTGCGGTAGCGGGAGCGGAGGCAGGGCACGAAACGAAGTGGGAAAAGGAGGAGATAAAATGGAAAAAACGTTCTCCAATTACCGTCAGCAGATATCGATATTCGATAGTGCGCGTGCGAGGCGGTGGGCCGAGGGTGCCCGGGCGGGGTCAAAAGGCAGGTGGCGCAGCTCTCTTTCGAACCAATAAACTAATAAATAAATTTAAAAATTATCAACGAAAAACGCACTGCTCGGTGCGCACTGTGTGACCGTAAATTGAGAACGGGAAAATCCCAAAACGCCACTCCAATAAAAACAAAGAGTAGGCTCTCGCTGGCGTTTCGCTCGCCTCTCGTCGCTGCACGTTGTGTGACCTAGAGCTGCGAACACGAAAATCCAATACGCCATCGCCCATGTTAACTACCATAGGTATGTTAGACACGTAACCCTATGTAAAACCGTGAAATCATTACCGAGCGCGTGTAGAAAGCTTTTAAAAATGTATTCCCGCTTAAAAAATGTTATTTTATTTTTTAATGTTTAACTTAGGTTTTTATATTAAATGATTTCTCCGGTCCGCTGTGAAATAGCCTGGGTTAAATTTACTTAAGGAACTTTATTAAACATGATAATACAATTTCAATTAAAAAGCAGTAAGGACTTTTAAAAAATGGATTAACAATTTCAAGAAGGACCGTTAAGTAACTTATTTATATTAAACTATTATCTTCATAATTAAATATGTAGAAGTGTATCTTTGATTGGCAACACCTGCGTAGCATCTTGGCATAGTGATATTAAAGTCAGAATTTACTCCAAAACTCTGCAAGTTCTTTTCAAAGTGCTCCGAAGGTGGTTGGCTTGGGAACAGCAACTGACTTATCAATGTCGGACCACAGATTTCCAATAGGACTAGGATCAGGGCACTGCTGAAGACACTTCAAAACACTCACATAGTTTATCCCGACCCCTTGCTTATTAACCCTCTAACACCCAAGGTGCCTCGAGGCATTTATTATAAATTCTGTATTATCTAAAAAACGACAAGCTTTTCAATCATTTGAATTATAGTTGTCAGTTGACAAATGACATAAGATGTGTGTTCAAAAAGTATCGCGAATGTTGTGTTTTTTCATAAATTATTTATTTATTCATGAATATCTATTTTTTCTCCTTCATATTTATATAATCCCCATGAGATATAATACACTTGTGCCAACGGTTTTCCAATCTTCGAAGCACTTCAAAAAATCTTTTTTTTTTAAATCTTGTTCAGCTTCGTCTTCGATGCCGCGTAACGTCGTCCTTTCATGGGCCTCTTCAGTTTAGGGAACAAGAAAAAGTCACAGGGGGCCAGATCTCGGGAATACGGTGGCTGCGGCATAATTAGTGTGTTGTTTTTGGCTAAAAAGTCGCGCACAAGCAACGATATGTGAGCAGGGGCGTTATCGTGGTGCAAAAGCCAATTTTTGTTCTTTTCGGCCTTCTGAGAACATTTTGTACCACCGATAAACGTTGCTTCGGTCCAAGGTAGCTTCTCCGTATGCCACAGTCAACATTCGGAATGCATCCGCGCACTTAATTTCGTTTTTCACACACAATTTGATACAGATTCTTTGATCCATTTTTCTGAATAGGTAAAAATCGAAGACGATCCTAAACACGTGCAAGCAAAGCAGCTGTCAACAATTAAGTAAACATTAAAAATGGCCGATCTTGTCGGCATTAGTGAGAGACATGAGTACCAACATAACGCAAAAAAAAAATCGAATTCGAATATACGTAACCCGCGAAAATTCAAAATTCGCGATACTAGATTATATAATAAGTGCCTTAGCGCTCTCTTGGGTATAAGAGGGTTAAATCCAGTTTTTTTTTTGGGCTAATGTTAATACAGGAGATATTTCACAGTCTGCATTAATGTCTCTATAATATTTCCGTACACATGCTGATCTGTGACGATTTTGAAACTACTTAATAGTAGCAAAAAGGGCTCATATCATTATACTTGGCCCTCCATGTTTATTGGCTCTTCAGACGTCCGATTTACGAACGAAATCCTTTTCAAGCTGACCAAAGGAAAGTCCTCCATATACTCTGCAATATTCATTTTCCTTGCCCTGGCAATACTCTATATGTTTTTGGTTATAAAATGAGTCTAGTTTGGGTCCTGCAGCAGGCAAAAATCATAATCAATGACACGAAAAAAAAGGCAAAAACGTGAAGTGATCGACAGAGTCTACGGACATAGGCCCAGTCGAAAAATTGTGGTCTTAAGTAAAAATGCGTTTATCTAACTAGCAATAGAAAAAATTATATAGCTCTTTAACAGATCCAGATATACTAATATCGCAATTTTAAATGCATGTTATAGGTCGCTGTGTCCGGCTTTGGCTTCCTTCTACTGCTTTTATACGCTTATAAATTTGACCAGAAGTAAGGGAAGACTCTCCGAAGACATAAAGTATATACGTACATACATATGTAAGTATATTCTTGATCAGCATCACCAGACGAGTCGATCTATTTATGTCAGTCCGGCCGGAGATTCTTGAGGTGTTCTCGTTTCGTCGGTAGCTTTTTTATTTTTAATTAATGCGCAAATATATTACTGATCTGACCAAAAATCGCTTTATAATTATGTATATATTTTCAACATTAGTGAAAAGAGAGGCCATAGGAATTTACAGAGCTCAGTTACCCTCTGCCTCTAAGCTGGTGTAGTCCCGGAACCACTGAAAGTTGTTCAGCCAATCTCCAACAGCGCTCCCTAGTATCCCGACGGATAAATCGGCTGCTGGCAGGACGACGAGGAAGTGCACCATATGGATCACACTGCACACCATCGAGGCTATCCCCTGGGAGCGCAGATGGTTAAAGTTGAAGTATGGGTGCGAGGGCTTCTTGGACAGAGACTGATCGTCCGACTTCTTACTAGCGTTCATGAAGTCCGATTCGGCGGTGAATAGCGCCAGCATCGAGCAGACCAGATGAAGGACGCAGCTGATCAGCGGGCGCAGGACCTCGTAAGAGATCGAGAGCTCGTTGCTTGTGCAAAATCTCACGCCGGAGTACAGATTATGCGCCGTAAAGATGTAGAAGGCCACCAGGTAGCAGAAGTACATCCACTCTTGGAGAAGCGGCTTTGGGTTCTTGTAAACAACATAAAATCCGGTGAGCTTGAAGCGCATCAGAACGATGTTGGCCAGGGTCTCCATCATGCAGAATAGGAAGAGCACCGGGCGGATTTCGTTTAGGTAGCTCCTCTGAAAGGAACTATTTCGTCGTGTGACAATAGGTAAATTTTGTAGAGCTTGTAAAATACGGGCAAGAAATTTTTCAAATCGGTCTGGTCACTCAAAAAAAACTTAAAAAATGAGACGACTATTGGGTCTCTCACACATTTCAAAAATATAGATCCCGCATAAAATAATAATGTATGCAAAAGCCGAGGTCAGGAGTTTAAAAGAGCAAATAAAGTTATAGTAATTTCATTGGTAGAGGCAAATTCAATAATAAGGGATTTGGGCAATATAAATAAAGGCACGGAAGGTAGAGGTGGAGAAACATCGATGCATCGATGTTTTTGAAATGTTTGGGAACATCGATGTTTTGTGGGGAAACATCGATGTTTTTGTCACATCACTAAATTAAGGGTCAATTTTTAAATTTGACAAAGGACAACAAAGATAAAAGTTAAGTAAACAGTTTTTTTATAATTTGAACTAAATAAAGGTACATAAAAAATAAATTTAAAAAAAACACGACGGTGATACCTGGAGAATTAGTTGCAGAAGCTGTGTGCAAAATATCAAAACGATTGGTCAAGTAGATTTTTAGTAATCGTGTACACCGACTTTGAAGATGGCACTTTTCAGGGGAGCGCTTTAAAGTTTTGACTGCCCATACATCGAAAATAGAATGACCTCCGTTCAACTAACCATTACTTCGTTATTTTTGCTCCGATCGATGTCAAATTTGGACTTTATGTTCAGATGTTAGGCATTCATATAAAAAAATAAAAAAAAAAGAGGCGAAACAAAATTAAATACCCTACCCCCCTTAAGAAAGCCAGTAATTCGTCCCTACCTTGTGCGAAATTAGCAGCACATTGTACCAAAATGTGTCCATTAAGAGGGGCCAAATAAAAAATAATTAGCTCTCGCTCGCACTCGTATGGTTGCTAAATTTTAGCTCTGGTGAGTACGTAGCTTTATTGAAAGTTCTATGATAAAAATATATCGAGCTTGGAACCCCATTAAACAAAATGAAGAACCAATTATTATTATTTGTCGTGGAATAAAATATTTATTTAATATTAAGTCCGGAAGGTAAACATTAAGCGATAATATGGTATGTTACGATAAATTCCCTCACTTCATCTAGGTAAATACTTATGGTTGCAAGTAAGTGTCTTTTTATTGCGTATAATACTGTTTGCTTGTTGTTAATCGAATTAATCGAATTAATTGTAATTGTGAGCTCGGGCGGGATAAAATATAAAATGTATATACTTAAATAGCCTTTGCATACGGAGGAATACAACCCTTCTTCTTCAGATTCTTAAATTTAAACACAACTCGTAGTCCGTAATCCGTAATCCGTAATCCGTAATCCGTGCCATTCGCAGGAGTCCTCCCAATGCAAAATATAATGTAAATCTTATGCGTCTATCGTGTTATCGATTATCAGTTAGTAAGGTTAGTTGTAAGTTTAAGTATAGGCTATATACGATTTGATATGGGCGAGAATAGATGCTTAGTAGATAGATATTGCACAAAGTAATAAAGTAATCGTAAGACGGTCACAACAACAGAGGGCACACACAGAAAATAATAAATTAAATTTAGTTTTGCTTTTGCTTTCTGTTTGCCAACATAATTTAAATATCACAGACGTTTTGCCAATTGTTTAACTAATGCCGTTTGCCGTTTTGCTTCTTAATTTTGTTTGCATGCCGAGAATCGGGAAACACAGAGCGGTGATGGGTGATTAATGGGTGAGAATGAAATCGGATGGATCCCATACATATATATACCTAAATGTCAGTCAAATGTGGAGAAAAATCAAGTCTTGCGTTGAACATGGCACATACATAATTGCTAAAAGGAAAACTGGAGCTGGAGCTGGAGCTGGAGCCAAGCCTACGAGGGTGAACTGCTATCATCATTATCTAGCTGTCTAGCTGTATGTGTGTCGTGTCTGTGTGTAATTACTTCTGGAAGAATTGCTGCTCGGAAGACGCCTCATCCTCCTCCTCCTCCTCCTCCTCCTAGTGGATGTTGTCCACTCTGCCCGACGGCAAACCCAATGCGGCGCTCAGGTTAAGTCCTGTTGGAACACCCACTCCCACACCCACTCCCACTCCCACTCCTGATCCCATGTTGCCCTCACTCTCGCTCTTCCACGAGGAGACTGGTATGTGGGGTGCGGGCAAGCAGTTGCGCAGCGTCTGCACGATCTGAATAGTGTCCATGAGAGCTACAGAGGAGAGCAGAGGATGCAGAGGATGGATGGGGAGTCAGTATGTAACCCAAAACCGGTTATTTTGGTTATTTTGGTACTCACTCTTTTGCAGACTCTCGCTCTGCTTGCCGTAGGGCTTGCACATCGAGGGACGTATGTAGGTCTTCATCCGCGACATGTTCCGCATTAGCTCCGCGAAGATTCGCACAATTTTGTCCTGGCCCACGGCCATGTGATCCATCCGGCTAGCATCGCCACCCGTGGCCCAGGCTCCATTGTGCAGCGCCAGCAGATCTTTGTTGGATTCTATAGAGTCCAGATTGGAGCTACAAAAGGCGGAAAGATGTTGCTATAATATTCTTCAGAGCTGTAAAACCATCGATAGTACCCTTACTCGATATTTTCGATAGTGATAGTCCAAACCATCGATAATATCGATACTATCGACAAAATAAAATGTGTTTAAAAAATTTACTTTGCTTAAACAAACCAAATGAAATGGCATAATTTATATAAGATTTTATGTAATAAAAAAAATGAAAGAAATTTTATCACAATTACTGTCTATATAGATTTTATATAAAGATAGTTTTTGATATTATTGATTGCAAACTAAAAAAATATGTTTTGGACCGTTCTTAAGAATATACAAATTTAAGATTATATTTATTGACAAAAACATGTAAATTTTATATTTTAATCACTGATTAACTGCCAACGCGATGTATCGATGTTGAAAAAGAACAATCGATAGTGCCGCGGAGCACTACACCATCGATAATATCGATAGTATCGTCGATAGTTTTACAGCTCTAATATTCTTATATATATTTATTGCTTACCGCAAAGAGTCGGCGACATTCTTGTGAGTGATCTGATCCAGCGAGGAGTGCGAGGAAGACGAGGACGATGAATGCGGCGACTGCGAGGGCGGTGGCAGCGAATGATGACCATGATGGGCTGCCGGAACGCCGCCAGAGCTTCCTGCTCCTGCCGACGATGTGCTTGTGGCGGCCGCCGCTGTCTGCTGGTTTGCGGCCACTGCGGCTGCCACTGCCTGCGATTGCATCAGACCCTGGATCTGCAGATTGGCAGCCGCTGCGGCCACGGCCATGGGATCAAAGTGCTTGGGGTCCAGCTGGGCGAAGACCCGCTGCTTCTCCAGTGGACTGAGGTTGCTCAGCTTCTCGAGGCTCTGCTGGGCAAGGACGCGGTTCTGCTGTTGGATCAATGCCGCCGTCAGCTGTTGTTGCTGGTGCTTGGCCTGCGCCTGGGCCTGTTGCTGCTGCTGCTGTTGTTGTTGCTGCTGCTGCTGCTGCTGTTGTTGCTGCTGCTGCTGCTGCTGCTGCTGCTGCTGCTGTTGGTGATGGGCGGCGGCGGCGCTGATCTGCGAGAGCTGAGTCTGAATACTGTTCTGCTGCTGCTTGGTGAGGTGCTGCAATTGCGGTGGAACTGGCACCTGCGGCACCCCCTTGGCCCCCGTCGACTTGGAAAGATCGATCTCCACATTGCCCGAGCTGGAGCTGCTGGCCACGCTCGATGCCGAGCCAGCGGCCGAGCTGCCCGGCCCGGCTCCAGCGGTTCCACTGGGCGGCAGGTGGGACAGGCGCTGCAGGAACTCGGGCGTGCTCACACCGGGATACTGCTGCTCCATGAACGGCATGGGTGAGATGCCCATGTGGTTCTTGTAGTAGCGACAGGCGGGACTGGGACACGACTGCACCACCTCGATGATGAACTCCTTCTCCATGCCAAACTGGTCCCGACCAATGGTGTAGGACTCGATGACGGCCCGCACCGTGGCATCCACGCTCAGGTGGAGGCCATGGGGTCCGGACATGTGCTTCAGCATTACAGCGTTGGCAAAGTGCTCAAACGGCAGCACAATCTTGCCATTGTCCCGCAGGATGAGCCGACCCTGGCTGTCCAGAGTTAACCGGTTGGCCAGGACCCTGCCAGAGAGAGAGGAAGGAAGGGAGTTGGAGATGGAAGGGAGTTAGAGCTGCTCTACTTACTGCAGATATGCGGCGCTGGGCAGCATGGCATTGTCCTTGAGATCGCTGAAGCACTGCAGCAGCTCGGCGCTCGGATTCCAGCCCTTGTTCTGCAGATACAGCTGCAGCAGCATGTACAGCTTCTCCGTCACATAGCCCACGCCCGGCATTCCGGCATTCGGCTGTGGCAGCAGATCGGCACCTGCAACGCCTCCCCCGCCGCCGGGTCCCTTGGACAGAGCCGCCTTCATCGTCTCGGACAGATCCAATTTGTAGTTGTCTGGGTAGAAGTGCTTGACGTGATCCTGCTACAAACAAACAAACAAACGAAGGAACGAACGATTGATACACACACTCTCAGCCACAGACACAGACACAGACACACCCCATCCACATCCCCCCACATCGTCGCCACCCACTCACCAAATTGTTCATTTTCGGCTGGGACTGCGGACGTCTGGCTGCTGCTTCTTTGGCGGCATCTAATCGGCGCGGCGCCTGCGAAGCATCGTGGAATCGAGTGGCTAACGGCTGCTGACACCTTGGCCAGTCAGATTTGGGGGACGAGACTGGGCTAGCTGGCGGGCACAGAACGGGGAAAAAAAAGTGTATGTGTCCGCCGTCTAATTGTGTTGTCCTTGCAAGGAAGTGGGGGAGGGAGGCGGCAGTGTGACCGCCTGGCCCTGCAGCTAAATTCCCTAAAATAGGACGATCAGCTTTTAATGATTGTAAGCAGTTGAATGGCCTTTTTCGGATATTACCAAACGATAAGAAAATTAATTGTCTTTAATTTATCAATAACTATATATGTGTTCTCTTGGTGCCGTTAGATTTGAAAATAAATTGCAGTTACATTTGAATCAGGCAGAGCTGCCACCTTGTTCGGGCTTGCAGAGCTGCCATCTGGATCGGAATAAACAAAAGCTAACAGAATTCGAATTTAAATATAACGGTGCATACTGACAAAGGTTTCTCTATTTCCTGAACATGAATTACCAGTGGAGATAAATATAAAACAAAACATGGCCATGCATAAAATAAATAAATAAAATAACGAAATAAATAAAAAAAAAATAAAAAAAAAAAAAAAAAACTCAATTAAATTTCAAATTAGTGACACGCGCGTGGTAACTCAGAGGAGACAAATTTGGAACGGCTCGCTGACCCGACGCTTCTTATATCATACCAATAAGAGATCGAGACTCTAAAGCCTTATACCTAGCTAACTTTCAACCTTTCGCAGCTTGCAGACTTTCCAGCCTATAAAACCTTCTCAGAACTGGCAGTCTCGGGTTTTCAAGCCCTTCACATATGTTAACTAAAAGACTTTCGAGCCTTGCGTAAATATCTATCTCGTGTCTTCAAGTAGTTGCTAGGATTAAAGCTAAGCTAAAGGATAAACTCTGTTACCCTATGAAGCTGGAATATGAAGCTATGAATAATACAATTAAATGCGTATAACATTAACGAAGAGATACAGCTGACATTTGCCATGAAGGATTTAGACTGGAAATAAAATCACAGTTGGTCAGTGCCCAGAAGCGCAAAATGTTACATTATTTGTTTATATACATATGTACAACTAATTAATTAGTTAGTACACCTTTTTTATCCTACCAGGTGTAAGTCAAAAAATGGTGAATCCTTGACTTGGTTATGGCAATTCTCATGTAAAATATTTAATATGAAAAAAGGTAAAATTAAATCAATAACCTAACCGAAGAAAGTTTCGACCGTGATTTAATTCCTTCGTTTTAATTATATTTCAAAAATAGCCACTTGCCCGATTTACCTACAAATCGTATGCAACATGCTAGAAGGTAATGATGGCAATCGTAATTTTCAGCACGCAAAGAGGTGAAAAATAAGGAATCCCATGTACGGAAACCCAGTGGGGGCTCAGGGCAATCCAAGGTGTAACAAGTCTCGACGACTCATTACACTAGCGGTGGCCTGGTCAGGACGATTTTCTTAGCTGTCGACGAGGGAGCAACCACCTTTGGCCCAGCCCCGGATAATGGCCATTTTGCATGCGTGCCCGCGTTGGGTAGCTATGGCAACATCGCTCCCACCACTGCGGCACTTGTTTACTTGCCTTCCTCGGCGCCTTCTGGGTTGCAGCTGCAATCGATGTGTATGTGGTGGCAGCGGGCTCAGTTCCCATTTGAATTGCGGCCCAGTGGCATCGGAGAGCAGCAGCAGCTCCGAAAATCAGAACAGGACGATGTGCTTCCCTCCTCATACGGTTATCCATTGGTGCTTCCCACTCGCCTGGATCGCCCTGTTCGTCCAGTTGGGATCATGCTCGCTGGCCACGCCGACGCCGAATCCGACGCAGGTGCCAACCCCCCACACGTTCCGCTTCCAGAATCCGCTGCAGTGCGGCAAGAACGAGTTCTACAACCTCAACCTCTTCGACTGTGTGCCGTGCAATGAGGCCGGAGATGGAGACGGCGGACTGGGTAAACTGCAGCCCTACAGTGAGTGCTTGTGGTATTGATCAAACAGAAACAAAGGCAGGTGACAGAGGCTAGAGAGGCAAACGGGGCAGGGAACTAAAACTGCAAGCCACCAATAGATAATGATATTGCATTTAACCTCCAGAAAAACACCAGATTTTATGTCACTTTTATCGGGCTGAAACTTTCAAAATATTCTTTTTCTATTGCAGTTAGTTTATATAGGCACTGTATCTTATAACCGGAACCGGACGACTATATCTTATAACTGCTAAAGGAACGTTAGGGAAGTTTATATGAAGCAAAGAAAACAAGAAAGGAAGCTAAATACCCTTGCAGATAATAACAAAATTAAAATTAAAGGATCATATATTTAGTCTTAATCCGAAATCTTTAAGAGCGACGAAAATCGGCTAATTGCCCCGATCGTTCCTTTGGCAGCTCTAAGATATATTGGTTCGATTTGGATGAAATTTAAAATGTATTCCTATAATTAAATTAAAAGACTATTAACTACGTTTTAATCCGATATCTTAAGAAAACAACGAAAACCGTCTAATTTGGCCTGATCGTTTCTATGGCAGCTATAGGATATAGTGGTCTTGTCTGACCCGTTCCAAATTACACATATACATATGTACTAATGGAAATAGAATCTGCAAAGTTCCATTCAGCTCAAAAACTAAGAGACAAGCTTGCATACAAACGGATATACGGACATGGCTAGATTGACTCGTCTGGTGATGCTGATCAAGAATATATAAACTTTTTACTTTACCTACATCAGCATTCAGGATTGAATCCCCTCACTTCATAAACTAAAAACTACTAAGAAACCAAGCTAATTTTGGGTAGCCGACTTTTGTATACCTTTCATATATTTAAAGTCGTTTTAGCTCAAAAACGCAGGGAAGGTGCTACCCAAAGTTAGCTTGGTTTCCTAGTAGTTTTTAATTTATGAAGTGAGGGGATCAATAATTATTGCTGATGTAACTATTAAAGTAAAAAGTAACTCATGCATAAGATAAACCGTTTAGCCTTCATGAAATTAAAAGGGATTTCTGTTTTGTTCGTCGAATCAAACAGAATTCTCCTGCAAGTGCCCAACTGGTCACATAGCCATCTATGAACGGGGCAAGACGTGGCCGACCTGCGATGAGATTTGCACCCCGGACAGGAGCGACAACTGCAGCACGGTGTGGCTGCCCCAGCCGCGCCCGTCAACGACCTGTAGCTATCGGTACGTGAACTCTACGTCTGTCATAGCCAGTCAGTTGCCAGTGCATCCGCTAATTTCCGGAATAATCCTCACCAAGACGAATCCTTCGGGCGGTGGAGGCGACTGCCAATCCTGCGAAATGGGACATAACTACCGTTAC
Source organism: Drosophila tani (assembly GCA_008042535.1). Classification (NCBI taxonomy): domain Eukaryota; kingdom Metazoa; phylum Arthropoda; class Insecta; order Diptera; family Drosophilidae; genus Drosophila; species Drosophila tani. The sequence continues at coordinate 55,247 of VNJO01001318.1, read as the reverse complement.
CAGGATTTCTGCGTCGCCAGCTCCCTTATCCGTCCGTACCTCCACTACAACTCCTTCTGGCAGGCCACCACCAGTCCCAAGCCGGACGCCGGTACTCCGACCCACTTCAGCGACCTCAAGTTCGTGGCCTTCTTCTGCCTGACCTTGCGGAACGACACTGCCTGCCAGCAGTTGGCCAATCTCTGCGTGCTCTCGCACTACTCGCTGGAGAAGCACTCGCCGTGCAGCGCCTTCCTGCTCACCCAGGTCTCCGATGTGGTGATGAAGTACGCCCATTCCGGCGAGCAGGTTCGCGCCCTGCAGCCGTTCCTCTTCTATAAGAAGGGACGCGCCACCAGAGACTTGCTCTCGAAGACTCTTCAGCTGGCTGAGCGGAACGAGCTCCGCTTGTTCAGCACCACATTTGGTCTGGATGGCGGGCTCAGGCGGTGGGGTGCCTTCAGCTTGGAGATGGTGAACCTTTGCCAACGACCAGCGCCGTCTCTGCGACTTGCCTTGCCGAAGGAGGAATCGGAGATATCCTGCCAGCTGAGCCTGGAGCGACTCATTGACCTGGCCACCCAGCAGTCCAACGACGAGTACCTCAACGTGTACCTCAACTTCAGCAGCAACTGGCACTTCCTGCTCCACCAGCTGCCCGTGCTTATTGAGACTCTGACGCCGGAGAATCAGGTGATGATTAGTTTTTATCTTATAGTATCTTATAGTATACATTGAGATTCCTCAATTTTTCTAGCGTTCCCAGCTGGAGGAGTGGCAGTTGGTGAAACGGTTCCAGATGATCTCAGCCTCACCCAGGGACAATCGTCTTCACCAGACATTGCCACGTTACGAGGATGGTCATAAGCTTCAGATGTACCACTCCTTGCGCTATGTCGAGGATGTGGAGCTCCACTATACTCTGGACATGGATCAACCGGATAGAGTGGGGCTGCCCCTCATAAGACTCCGTTATCGCCACATCGATCTGGCATCGGGAAACGCGTCTACCTCGCACCTATATCCATTCCGGCTGAGGGTCAGTTACGAACAAGTCAAGCGAGGCTGGGACTGGCTGGTCATGGAGGTGGCGCTGCCCCTGCTCCTGCTGCTGGCCTTTATAGCTGCCATCTTCCGCCTCCAGAATCTGCGGCGAAGGAGAAAGGCTGATCTGTGCCAGATGAGCAGCCTGATGGAATTCCTTTTACAGCTGGCCGGGAATGCAGCGTACGCTCTGTTGGCCACAGCGCTCGTTCTTCTCCTGCTACAGGCCTCCACTGCCCGCCTGTTGAAGATCCTCCTCTATCCCGCCTGCCTGCTGCAGCTCCTCTTTCTGGGCGTCCAGTTGTGGCGCTCCAGCCAGCTGGAACTGTTCCTCATCGATTGGGAGCGTCCCCGCAGCAGCTGCGAGGGCCAGCGCATGAATCTGGACAGCTCCTCGCTCTGCTCCAGCGTGCGCACCTTCGTCGCCGAAAGCAGTGTGTCGGCGTGGCGTGTGCTCTTCACGGCCAACGCCTGGATACGTCTCAGCGTTAGCCAAAAGTACTCCACCCTGGGTCAGGTGTTCGTAGTCATCGCCGGCTATCAGTTTCTGGATAGATTTGCTCACGGAGATCTGGGATTACAATGCGGCATTATAGCCGCCGTTTACCTGCTCACCTATCTCCTCCAGATACTCGGCCACCGCCTGTTCGTGACCAATCCCCTACAGAAGTTCATCGACCTTTGCAGCCTGGCTAACATTTCGTTGTTCTCGCTGACGGAACCGGGTTTCGGCTACTACATTCACGGACGATCGCCACACGGCTTTGCGGATACGGACATGTCCTCGATGATCCTGCAGCTGCAGAGAACGCAGACCATGTGCGGCAGACGGGGACTACTGATGGACTCCGATAAACAGGCCTACATCATCCTGCCCCCCAGGAATTTGCAGTAAGTTTGACCAGGAACCAGGGGACTGGTTTCCAGGGAGAATAGTTACCTTTCAAAATCATTGATAGCATTTACCTGGAGCGTCTGCTGTTGCCCTTCCAACGCAGTCTCACCGGCAGCCTATCGCAGACGCTGCTCTACCAGAAGGACATTGTGCCCAGCATCGACGGCCAGATGGAGCGCACTTCCATCGCCTATGCCAGCGTCAATCGTTTCTTTTGCGCCTTCATAGATCACGTGAGTGCATGCTATCTCCTAAAAACCTTATAAATTACTGTAGACGATAGTCCACGTAGTGACGATGAGCACCGAGATTGTGGTGCACAAGGAGACCTACTATATAGAGCCTTAAAATTTAAATTCTTCTACTATAGTCCGACCAGAACCATTTATGTACAGCTTAATCAAAAGGTATTGTGAAGCTCTTTGAAACAGCGTTCCAAGATTTTTCAAAAACGAATTCGTTCAGGAGAAATAGTGCGAAAAAATTGAAGCTGTTGGGTTCGGTGAAGCAAAAATCTCCAAATTTTTGTTCGCTATTGTGTTCTAGCTTTACGCGTCTAACGACACTTCAATGATCCCGATCCGATACTGCGATCAAAAGAGTTGAATTATTTGTAATTTATTTTTGCTACTGTTTCTATTAATCATCACAAAATTTGATATCAGAAACATTTGAAGTTGAGGGTGCCATCGTCACTTTTATCTTACCTCGTTAAGAGGTGTTTTGGTTTGATACATATTGAATTATAATTATCTCTTTCGGTTGAGATTCACAGATATTAATCATATGCATTGCAGGCCATCAAGGATATGGACTACATTATCAAGGAGAAGTCCATTCTGGAACAGCTGCTCAACTGTGAAATCGAAAACTATATCACAGAAAGTAAGTAACCTGAAGGGGAGAAAAAGTCTGCTCTAGGGGACAAAAAGTCTCCTGAAGGGCAGAAAAAGTCTGGTCAAAGAGACAAAAAGTCTGGTCAAAGACACAAAAAGTCTGCTCTAGGGGACAAAAAGTCTCCCCTTCCCCGACCAAATCCTCATGGATTTGAATTTCCCTCTGTTAACGCTCTGGTAACTTCCGAAAGAAACCCTATGGAAACTTTCCTCTTGCTATGTGGCTGACTGATTCAGATTCGCAAGAACAGTAATTAACTATTTTAAAATATATAATGCGACAATGTAAAAGGAAATAAAAGGGACCAAAGGAAAATTTTATAAAAATTACTCAAATCAACAAGGGAAATCCATGTTGTGTAACCTCTACTTAATTTTGAATACTCGAGGCCTAATAACGACCAAATACTTGCAACCGACAACTTCTACCACTTTCGCTTTCTGCTTTCCGACTGTTACTCTTTGCTCTCTAGATCCTCTGTTATGCCTCTGCTCTGTAGGGTTGCCAGATGGCAGGAACTCAACTGTTCCTTACATACATGTGCCTCATTTTCCACACTTTACTCATTCTTTATTCCAGATAAAGGCACCTTCTACATTGACGATTCCTATAGCTTCTCCCGGGTGCTGCTTTTGGGCAACCATGTGCACATTTTTGTGTTAGAGCTGCTCCTGCTGCTCTCCCTCTTCCTGATCACATCGAACTTGCTGATTGCAGCTGCCGCAGCCTGTGTATTCAACATGGTAGGTTTTAAATGTTTAGTCACTCAGTTTAGAGATCAAGATCTAAGCAAACTTTTGATTTATGTTGCAGCTACTGCGACTTGTATACCGCCACTGGGTGCGGCGCAATGTCTCCCGCAAGACGCTCATCGACGAAAGATTCCTCTTGTAGCCCCAGGGCGAGGAGCAGTACCTAAGGGAGGACGGGTTCTTTGCCATTTGAATTGAAATTGAAATTGAAATTGAAATTGAAACAGCAAAGGTTGTTGCCATTTGTTTTTATTGGTTTCATATTCCACTCGAGAGATAGTAAGTAGTACATCAATATACAGTGGTTAATCTTTAGTTATCGTAAAACTTACGCCTAAAACAGATAAAATAATTTCAATTTCCATAGTTTCACATTTAACACATACACAGGCATACGCATACGCAGATGCTATGCATGATCTGATCTACCTTTAGCTTTAGCTTTTTATCTCTTCGTTAGGATAGCACACATACACATAGTCTATGCTTGGCTATGTATATAATTTCATTAATATTTGTGGCCTTGTTAGGAGTAGTAGCCGCTCTAGTTTAGTTGTATATTTTATTCTGTAGTAGTTGTCCAGTGTGTGGATTCAGTGGCGTTGAAAACATTTATGAAAATATTGACCATAGCGGATTTGGTTTTATTTTAGTTTCGATCATACAAATCTACATGCACACACGCTCGATTAGGATATATGTATATGTATATGAAAAGGTGATTCTGTTAGATCAATATGTACATCGACTATTGGTAATTGGTAATAAATAGAGCTACTCCAATCTCCTTGCTTACACCTATGCCGTATGCTATAACGTCAAACGTACAACATCCAAACATTTATGCTTTATGCCTTAGCTTATCCGTAACTTAGGGATTTGATTCATCTGCGGAACTTACGACGCCTATATAGAATGCAGCTACTAACTTAGGTCAAGTGTCTTCTTACGTGGTATACGAATGTATGCTGTTCGGGGATGGGTGGGGATAGAGCTGTAAAACTATCGACGATACTATCGATATTATCGATGGTGTTGTGCTCCGCGTCACTATCGATTGTTCTTTTTCACCATCGATACATCGCGTTAGCAGTTAATATTGAATTCGTATAAAATTTACAAGTTTTTGTCAATAAATATAATCGTAAATTTTGTATATTCTTAAGAACGGTCCAAAACATTTTTTTTTTAATTTCCAATCAATAATATCAAAAACTATCTTTATATAAAAACTATATAAACGGTAATTGTGATAAAATTTCTTTCTTTTTTTTTATTACATAAAATCTTATATAAATTATGCCATTGAATTTGGTTTGTTTAAGCAAAGTAAATTTTTTAAACACATTTTATTTTGTCGATAGTATCGATATTATCGATGGTTTGGACTATCACTATCGAAAATATCGAGTAAGGGCACTATCGATGGTTTTACAGCTCTAAGTGGGGAGCAGGGAGCAGGGAGCTGGGAGCTGGGAGCAGGGAGCAGATGGTCAATAAATACATAGAGCGTACTTGTCGAAATTCGAAATAAATGTATGGTTTAATGGTAATCATAATATTAATGAATAGTTTGTTAATTTGATCATCTTATTGTTTTTCGCTATCACAAAAGTAAATACAACTCCAACAGAGAGAGGGAGAGAGAGAGAGAGATGGGGGTCAGAACGGGGTCCGGGGTCTCTATCCCAAATACTAATCGATGAAACAAGGATGTGACCATATTTCACTCGAACTTGAACACTTACAAAACTAGATTTAATCTCTACTCGTACGGTTCTCTACTCAAAGGTATACATATCTATAGTTATATATATTTATATCAATGTTTATGGATATTCAACACTTAGAGTTTAGCCTAAACATATCTCATTCCGATGTTCGTTTTAGCGCCATTCCGTCGTAGTTTATTCCATTGTACGTAAAAATAAAATCATATCAAATGACTTGCTGCCTCGGCTTTACTATTTACAAGAGCGATTTCTTCGCTGGAAATCGCTTTTTTGGGGGCTCGAACTCTAAACTCTCAAAATAAACAAGGTGATGACTACATTACGGAGGAGGAGGAGAAGGGTCGCATGCGGATATGTAGCTTAATAAGAGATGAAAAAGTCCGCGTCCGCGCATTTACAGTCCAAAGGCGGCGGCGTAAGCATGCAGAAGCTGGAGCACATAGTCGGCGCTCTCCTGGATAACATTGCTGCCCAGGCTGTGCGGACGCTGCGGCCTCTCAAAGTCCAACTCCTCCAAAATGCCAACTGGCAACTGCTCCTCCTCCCCCGACCCCGGAGGATGCTCCCCGGGCATCGGTTCGTTCTATTCGAGCGTCCGACGAGGCCGCTTCGCCGGCAGGCAGGCTCCATCACTGTCACCGCCGCCCAGCGATGCCGCCGAGCCGCAACTCTTGCGACCGTTCTCGATGGGCGACGGCGAGCCTGCCGCATTTACATGGGCCACCAGAGCCGGCGAAGAATTGGAGGAGCTGCCCTGCTGCTTGCCCAGCAGCTTGGTGCCCTCGAAGTGCGGCAGCCACTTGGCCAGCTGCTCCTCAAAGAAGTTCTCCAAGTATTTGGCATTGGAGTACGTTTTTGTGTCCTCCTGGCCGAAGATTCGGTCGTTAGTAGGGATCGGAATCACAGCTAAATCCTTGGTAAGCCTCACCTGATAGAAGAGGTATGTATTGGAGAAGATCAAGCGCACGTCGGACACGAAGCCAGCAATGTCCTTGTAGTGGTTGGGACTGGACGGGTCCAGACGGGTGCGAATCACATCCAGCGACATGGGGCTGTGCAGCAAAAGGAATGGGATTAATAAATCAAGTTAATTAAGAAACAAGATAAGGTTTGTAAGACTTACTTGGACACAATCTCGTAGTAGGATGTATTGGCCGGCGACTCCGGCTCCCGGAAGTTGAGGCTCTGCTCGTATTGGCAGTAGAGCTCCAGGCAGATGCGCTGCAGGATGCGCAGCTCCAAGGCGGTCAGGGTCAGCTCGCCCGATGATGTCTTCTCGCCGCTGCCGCTGCCGCTGCCCTCGGTCTTGGTCAGCTCCTTCAGGTTGACGCACAGCAGGCACTGCCAGCTCTCGCTCTCGTCGGGCAGGGAGCTGATCGCGGGTATGTGGCAGTTCTGGTGGAACACCTTCGGACACTTGTCGCAGCACATCAGCTCGCCTCCGTCCAGGCAGACGGCGCACCAGTCCTCGTTGGGATCATCTTTTTGTTCGTTTTTATTATTAACTGACATTTATTAGTTTCGGGGGCATTTCGGACATTTCGGGTGTGTGTGTGTGTATTTATGTGTGTGGAGTATGCATTGTTGTTGTGTTGGTTTTTGGGTGTATTTAAGTTTGATTCGATTTGTTAGTAGTTTATATTCGTGGTGTGTCGTTCCGTTTATTGCGCGTTTTTTTGCGTTTGGTTTGATTTTATTTTGTATTTTCGGAAACGAGTTTATTTTCGGATTATGTTTGAAAATAGAAATAAAGAGAGAGCAAAGTTATGAGCATTTTAGAATTTCATGTTTCGGTAAGCCACAACAAGCAATAAAAAACTAATGGTAACCACACACAAATCTTAGGATCAGGTAACAAGCAAGTAACCAAATACCAAATGGATGTCCTCCACCACCTTCACCTTCTCTGAAGCCAGATTGAGCGAGCAACTACAATGCTACAACATACATACACGCACATGGAGAACTGGAGGAGCGCTGGAGGAGCGCTGGAGGAGCGCTGGGAGTGTACTCACCTTCCTGTGTGTTGGACAGATCCGTGGAGCTGTGCACCTGCGGCGAGGTGGTCTTGGTGCGACCCTCCGGCAGCACTTGCACCCCGTTCGAGTCCAGCTTGGCTATGGTGGCAATTAGATCATTGATCGAATCGTCGCGCACCTTGTCAATGGGTTCGGTGAAGTCCTTGGTGTTCTAGAAAGCAAACGAAATTGGTAATACCACTATGAAACAGCGCACAAGTTTCGATTGAACCGCGAAAGAGACAACTATATGTCTTGCTTGGTTCGGATTTTTTTCGTAGTACGACTACGGTCACACCAATTTAAAATGTAAACAATAACAATGGTCACAATTCGCAGCAGTAGAGCTTTGAAACTATCGACGATACTATCGATATTATCGATGATGCTGTGCTTCGGGTCACCATCGATTGCTTTTTTCTAACATCGATACATCGCGTTATCAGCAAATAAGTGAACTCGTATAAAATTTACAAGTTTTTGCCATCAAATATAATATAAAAATAAATATAATCATAAATTCTTATATTCTTAAGATAGTACCGAGACATTTTAAATTATTTTTTAATCATTAATATCAAAAATGACCTATATATAAATTCTATATAGACAGTAATGTGTTTGAATTTAATTGTTTTTTTGTTTAATACAGAAAGTCTTTAATGCTATGCCATTTAAATTAGTTTGTTTAAGCAAAGTAAGTTTTTGTTAACCCATTTTATTTTGTCGATAGTATCGATATTATCGATGGTTTGGACTATCACTATCGAAAATATCGAGTGAGGGCACTATCGATGTTTTTACAGCTCTACGCAGCAGGCAATTATCCAATTCTGGAGCCCTCATGCAAAACCTTCTGCAGAAATTAATATAAAAATAATATGAATATTGAAGGTGGAGCTATAATATGATCTGTGCAATAAGATCTGTGATCTTGGCATATAATCGCGTCTTGATTTACATATGAGAAATTAAGCCGGTTAGACCTCGAGTTAGCTCCACCTTCAATAACAAATATAGGTCGCCTAATGTACAAACATTAATAATATGAATATATTTTTTTAGCTTGTTCTTGGTTAATTCATAAAAATTACAAAGGCCAAAAAATCTATGCCGCCGAAAACTTCTGTATTTTGTTCATTTGTCTTAATTCTTGGCAGAATAGTTGCTTCAAATTATGGCAAGCATTCAGCAAAACTCAATATATTTTGTGAAAAGCAATATTTTTGTCTAAAAAGACGTCAATATACTTTTAAGATACAATTTAATGGATTGTACTTGTAGACGGTATTTGTTATCGAACTCATTATTTTTTCTGGTAATTTTCTTTTTAGACCTATCGAATTTGTCAATGCTTAAATAGTTCATTGAAAGTGACGTATAGTTGTCTTGCTCGCATTACAAGGCTAACCCTATATGGTTGCTGTCAAGCTTCTATTGAAAACTCTAGTTAATCAAGTTTATAACTTACCTCATGGGTACTGGGACTGGGGGTCTTTGGATTTGTCGAGGTGACGTTTGAGAGTATCGAGACGGCTGGCCCCAATCCCAGGGCGGCTGCGTTCAGCTGTGCACTGGAGGAGGAGGACCCGTTGCCGAGGCCCTGGTGATGACCCGCACCACCGCCCCCCAGGCTGGGCGGGGTGCTGTTTTTGAGCGTGTTTGGAGATTTCAGTGAGATTTTAAAATTTTCCGATGTCTGGCGGCCATTCGCAAACGGCAAAAGGGGACCCTGCTGCGAACACACTGAAAGCAGAAGAAAATAAATGTATAGAATGCAAACTAAAGTATATTTACATAAAAAGGTTTTTTAAATGTTATTCAAACATTTCAATGCCACCCAATGACAATTACAATTAATCACATTAATTTATACCACAATCCCTTAGGTCTGTCTGTCTGAAATTCAATGCGAATGTTAAGTAGTTTTTAAATATTCAGTTTATTGAAAAAAGTAAATAGTTTAGTACTTTTCTGTGAGTTATTTCTTTAATTCCTATGCCAGACTTATTAATAGCGCCTGCAATGTACGAGTTTCTTAGAGTTAATAACTCTAATTCTAACTCTAACTGAAAAGTTTCCTTCCACCACGTACCAATTTTGAGAAAATCCAAAGTATCAAACACGGCTCGATTTCGCACTTTTCAAGGCTTAATAGTATTAAGTTTATAATATTAGGCTTTAAAGAACCTTTGATTTATCTACTTCATTACTGGAAAGGAACCACCAACTTGTGAACTTGTTCACTATTTATATCGCATTTCGATTATTATTAATCGCATAAATAATCGAAATTAATCGCATTAATAATCGAAATTAATCGCATTAATAATCGAAATTAATCGCATTAATAATCAAAGTGCGTTATAAATAGTGAACAAGAGGTTCCCCATTGGTGGTTCCTATATCTTTTTCGTTATTCTGTATAATTTTGTATAAGATGTTCTTAATTTGAACGTTTGGGGCGCAAAACTTCTCATATCATCCTTCTCAAATATTTTTGTAATGTGTCCATTTTTAAGCAAACCTTTGATTTTTGCTTTGATCTGCTCACATTTTTCATTCACATAATTCATGACGTTGCTTGATGTCACGGGAGGCATATCCAGACCACTAAAAATCTGTGGTGTTAACATCTTGAAACCTTTGCTATTTAGGACAGATAATGGCACTTTCTCGGTGGTCACCAGATTCACGCATGCATCTATCACTTCAGATGGGCTTATAGTCACTGAAAACTTCATTTTCTTCTTCGGAACTTCTGTAGAAACATCCCTCATCTCGTTTTCATATTCTTTTCGATGCTTCTGTGTTAGGTGGCGCTTCAGGTTGAAAACGTAATTGCCCTTTTGCTTATGTTTGCAAATTTTACACTCGGAAGTGTTTCGTTCCGCGTGAAACGTAAAAAAACTACGCGGAACCCACTCAGTCTTTCGTCCCATTATATCGCGATAAGAATTAGCTTATTATATATTATTTTATCTTAGAATGAGCCAAAAAGTTATATCAAAAGTCTATAAAGTCAACAACTAAAATGAACTCTTTTTGTTGATGGACGTGTTTTTCACCGCTTCCCTGTATTTGTATATTTCTGTATTTGCTCACAAAATTAGAATCACCTAAATTTGAATCCTTAAGCCCAAGAATAAGGACAATATTGGATCTTGAGTCTTACTTTGAATCAAAAAATAAAAAAATAACCATATTTTATTTTTTTTAATACAAATTTTTTTGAGTTTTTTTTTAATTCAAAATATATCGTAAGTTTTATTTATATGTATACTCATAGAATAATGATTTTTTTTTTTTTTTTTTTTTTTTTTTTTAATAAAATCACCTCCTAACGAGGTGAGACTAAAGTGACGATGGCACCTTCAACTTAAAAAACGTTAACAAAAATAAATTACAAATTATTCAACTAGTCATTCGACGCGTATTTAAAGCTAGATCACAACATTAAACATTTTTGGGATTTTTGCTCCATCGGCCCAAATGGCTCCCATTTTCCACATTTTTAATTTCGCACTTTCACTTCCATTTCTCCTAAACTAATTCGTTTTTGAAAAATCTTAGTATGCAGTTTCAAAGAGGTTTACAATACCTTTCGATCAAGATATAAATGGTTCTAATCGAACTATCGTAGCAGATTTTCAATTCTACGGTTGTATGTATATAGTACCTTGCGCACCACAGTCTCGGTGCTCATCGTCACTACATGGACTGCCGTCCACAGTGATCATGGTACCAACCCATAAATTACCCTTAGAGAAGAAAAATGGTACAGTTTGCTCTATAAATTAATTTGGGAGTTTGATTTTTTTCGATTAAAAGAAAAAACAAAATAATCATTATTTGCAGTCCTGAATATTTTTCTTTCCCCTAAAAAAAAAAAGAGAGTTTAAACTTTTTACGCGTTGTCTTAAAAATGTACTCAAGCTGTATAACGAGTTTAATATAGATTTAATACTTTTTAATATCAAATATATACTTCTCAAGATTTTATACTCTTAATAAACATAAACACACGTATTTTCTAGTATTATTTTGGTACGAGCCTACATCGAAAATCCGATAACATATTGCGTTAGCTGGAACTTAGTGCTTTTCTGCTTGTCGCGTTAGTGATTTTTCTCAAGTCTTATCGCAGATTAGTATATTTCTTATACTTTTGTAGTATCAAAATAAAAGGCATCTACTTAAGAAATTTTCATTACTCAAAAGTATATAAGAAGTATAGAACAATAGTATAGTTTCTATGACGCGTACCCCGTGTAAAATAATGAACATTTTTTGGAACACAATTATTTGTGGCAATGGAATGGGGCTATATATAAAGAATATTTTAATAGTGTACGCTTAAGCTAATGTTTTGTTAAACGAATAGAAAGTAAATTAGGTTTAAGTGGTCCATTTTAATTACTCACTGTTCGACTGCTGAGCGGATTGCGGGATGTGCCACTTGGCCAGGCTGTGCATGCCCCCGCCGCCGCCTAGCTGCGGCGAGGTCTGCGGTGGGCCGGTATTAAAGCCAGCCTGGCTCCCATGAAACCCCAACGACTGCAACGAGTAAGAAATAAAAGAAAGCAAGATAAAATATTAAAGATCCTTTTGGAATTCAAATTCTGCTAGACGACACTCACATTCTGCATGGGATTTGGCATCATTTGTGGACGCTGCAGTGCGCCCGGCGAGGGTATCTGTCCGCCGCCACCTCCCGCCGCTCCGGCCATTGCCGCTGCGGCCGCCGCCTGCTGGGCGTGGCTGGCCATGCGCTGGTACTGCGACTGAAAACGCGCATTGCTGCTCATGAAGTTGGCGTCCCGCGGTCCGCCTCCCGGACCACCGCCCTGCGAGAAACCCTGTTGGCCGGGCATGAAATGCGGCCGCATCTGGGGGCCCATCTGCTGGTGGGCCGGCGACGGTGCTCCCTGCGGTCCGCCCGGATAGCTGGGCGGACCATTAAATGCCATGTGAGCGTTGGGGCTCTGCGCCGCCTGGTTGTTCAGCAACCCCCGCAGGCTGATGTCTGGAAGCGGGCAAGAGCCGTGAATTAATGCTCCACCTTGTGTCTTGGACTCTGGGCCCTGGACCCCGCCTTCGGCACTTACCCATATTCTGCGGATGCGTGGAGGAGCTCACGTGCGGCTGGCCATGTCGCTGCATGCCCACTGGCGGCATTCCCCCGAAGCGAACTGCAATGGAGACGAGGAAACCCATTAAAAAGCTGGGCGGAAAATTATAACAGCAACTGTCTGGCAGTGGGTAGCGCCTTTCTGGGGAAACACAGGCCTGTTCCACCAAACAGCTGACAATTACTATATAATTTCAGCAAAAGACGAGTACAAAAAATATGTTATATAATTATAAATAAAACTAATTGTTTTTACATTATAAATAAATAATAAACGAGAAAGAAAGCTAACTTCGGTAAACCAAAGTTGGTATACCCTTGCAGCCTGCAATTGGATCATTGAAAATCGAACCATTTTATTAAATTTGAAAAAATATCGAATTTTTTTTAAATTTATATTTTATATGGAGAATTTTACATTTTCATATAAATCGACCGATCGCTTCTATGGCAGCTATATGATAGAGTTGTCCAAACTTAAAAAAAATGAAAACCGTAATTCTAGAACCATAAAAAACTGCTATATCTCAAAATTTGTTAAAATACGTTGAAAAACAGAGAAGTTAAAATTTTTTTTACATTAATTTCGCCATTATTCAAATGGCAGCTATAAGATATAGTAGTCCGATTTCGGTCGTTCCGACATATATACTGCGTGCTTAAGAAATAGGACTATGCTGAAAATTTCAGCTCGATAGCTCAAAAACTGAGAGACTAGGTAGCGTAGAAACCGACAGACGGACAGACGGACAGACAGACAGACGGACATGGCTAGATCGACTCGGCTGGTAATGCTGATCAAGAATATATATACTTTAAGGGGTCGGAGATGCCTCCTTCACTGCGTTGCAAACATCTGGTATAAAAACAAGTTGGAAAGCTACATTCGAGTGTGACCGACTATGAGATACCCGGTACTCAATGCAATGCGGGTAATATGTAGCACAGGTTCACTAACTTTGGACTCTAATAACTCATGTTTATCATCCCATTGTATCAAAATTGCATTTATCTTATATTATATGTGTATCTATTCCTTCCTGTTAAAAAACTTAACGTTTTTTTATGATTTGTGTGCTCAGACCAATAAGAGTGTTGACACCAAATGTGTAAGCTCTACCTCTTATAATCTCTGAGATCAAAGTGTTTCTACAGACAGACGGCGAGACGGACATGAGATAGATCAGAACTATAAATACTTGATGAGGTCCTTCAGCCTGCTACATATTTTCTGTTGGCATTATCTTTTAGATACTTGTGTGAGAAAGATATGGAAAAAATATTGCAAACATTTTTTGTAATATTGCACACAGTTTTGATGACTCGGAAGTCAGGGTTTTGGGCACCCCTGTTCTAGAAGTTTTATTATAATAACAATAATTATCATTGTATTAATATAAATGAAATTTGACCTGCTTAGTCATAAATTCAGTTTTAAGTGAAATTATGATGAAATTTTATATAAGCATTTGCTTATATCCCAGCTATAGAACATAGTGCTGATGACTATATACGTATAAATATAGCTGTACGACCTTTCGGAACCTCTTATATTGGAACTTTGTTCTACTGAGAAACAGACTATAAGTGAACATATATAATAATTGCTGACTAAACGATAATAAAGAAGAAATAATAAATAAATTTTCAGTTCCTACCCTTACCTGATCCGTCGCCCGGAAAAGAGCGACTCATGGACAGATTGTTGAACTGCTGCTGGGCGGCGTTGCTGTAGAGTGGCGGTCCGTTCTGTGGCCCAAAGTTGACAGGAGGACCGTTTGGCGAGAGGCCTGCGGGCATTCCGGGCGGAAGTCCAGGCCGCAGGGGCGGGGCCATGTTCGGACTAGGCGGCTGGCGCGGCGGTGGTTGAGGTGTGCCGTTCGGCGAGGGTGTCGGCGGATAGGGCTTGCCGTCGACGATGATGATGCCCAGCTGCGAGATGACCTTCTGCAGGTCGGACACCTGGTTGAGCTGCACCTGTATGCGCACCGGGATCTCCGGATTGGGTATGTCTGCCCGCTGGCACTTGAGCTTCTGCAGGTGGCGCACCAGCGACTTCTTGCTGGAGAGGATGGCGAAGTCGCTGCCCTTCTCGAGGGCATTCTGCATGAAGTCGATGCAGTGGTCTGTGTTGTCGGACAACAGCTGCAGCGTCTCCTTCTTCTCCACCAGCACCTTGAGCTTGCTGTCGCAGACCTCGTTCAATCTCATGATGAGCTGCTTGCCACGGGTATTCACCGTGTTGGTGATCTTCACCGCCATGGCGGTGATCTCCTTGATGAGGTCCTTCTTCTTGTCGTGGATCAGTTGCTGTCGGTCGTCGATCACCTTGGTGGCCGAGGAGAGGAGGAAGCGCTTGTAGTTGATCTCGGAGACGAGAGTGGACAGCGCCTGGCGCGACTCCGTGGCGATCTCGTGGGCGAACTTGTACTTGTGATCCCGATGATCGCTTAGCTGGCAGTCGCGGCAGGTGAGCTTGTCGCACGTCTCGCAGAAGAGCGACAGCTTCTCCTGCGGATGCAGCTGGCACATGTGTAGCTTGTCCACCCCAGCAGTTCCGGCCAGCTGCTCGTTGTTAGCCTCGTCCTTGGGCTTAATCGTGTGATCCTTGGTGATCTTGAGGCGCTGGTGTGCCTGCACACAGCTGTCGCAGATGTATTCCGAGCAGTCTACGCACCACGATGTGGCCACTGCTCCGTCGGAGCAACTGCTGCACTGGATGCTCGCCGACGCGGATGTCTTTTGGCCCTCGCCGGTCAGGCCCAGGCC
Source organism: Drosophila tani (assembly GCA_008042535.1). NCBI lineage: Eukaryota > Metazoa > Arthropoda > Insecta > Diptera > Drosophilidae > Drosophila > Drosophila tani. Next base: position 40,029 of record VNJO01001318.1, on the reverse strand, counting down.
GCCTGTACCATCGCCGCTCTCTCCGGCGGCACATTGTTCGATCAGGAACTGGTTGTCCACAATGAACTCATTCTGCGAGGCATTGTCGCACACGGGACAGTGGATCAATGGCGGAAGGGAGCGGTCCAGCTCCGAGAACTTGGTGCTCACGCACTGTGCACAGGCCACGTGGAGGCATTCCAGCAGCTTGGGCCTGTCGTTGGAGCCGAGAAGCTGGGCACAGTAAACGCACTTGAACAGCGCAAACTTGGCGGATGCTGATGAGTTGGACTCCGACTGAAACGATAAAATCAAGGAAAAAGGTTACTCAAAATGTATATTCCTTAGTTAAAGATTATTTTATCAATATTATATTTATAATATTAATATTTTATAAGATAATAATAGTTGCCGCAAAGCCAAGAACGTCGAAAGCTGTGGGTTGTTGACTTAAAAAATAAGCTTCAAGATTTTTATGTATACACTCAAAAAACTTAAATTTGTACCAATTGTATTGGTAATTCATTGGGTTGTGAGTTCGAGTCCTAGGTAAGGCAAATGTTTCAGATTTGTTTTCTTGTGTTTATTTGTCATTCAGATCGCCTAATAATCTAATATTCTGTTAAAACTAATCGTAGATAATAAAGGCATTGTTGAAACGAGCATAATAGGGAAATAAACTTTAAACGTGTTTATAGAAATACGTGATTTTTCTACGAAATAGTATGGAATCTATACTTTTAGCTTACCAACGTAGTATAGAGTTTATACGAAATAGTATAGAATTTATACGAAATAGTATAGAATTTATACAAAATAGTATAGAATATATACGAAATAGTATAGAATTTACACGAAATAGTATAGAATTTATACTATACTTAATACAGTCGAAAGTATAATTTGCATGTTTTTTAAAGTACAAAATAATAAGCATCTTATTAAGAAATTTTTAATACTCGAAAGTATAGAATTTATGTAACAATAGTATAGACTCCATAAATTTTTTTTTACATAAGCTAAACATTTAGCTAATTAAATATTTCTAGCCCATATAAACATTCCACATCAGTGATCAGATAACTCTTTTAAAGAGCCCCTCCTTAGTGTTATCTCGAATAGTCGAATTTAAAACTGCAGATAAGGTAATCAGGACAATTTATATGTGTCTGGTCACGGTTCTCTTATCAAATCATAAAATAAAGCATGTCGTATAAGGACAGCACTTTCACTTCGCTCTTTGGAGTGACCCCACATCATGTTATCTTATCTTTTCCTACCCAGATAAGGCTGGCGCCCGATTTATGGGGGTAATACCCCAGTATATATCTCTGACGTATGCAAATATTCAATTGTGATATTTAATAATTTATTTATAGTGGTTTATCAGTTGGATAAGGATAATGATAAGGATGTAACTGAAGCTATTAAACTTGCACCTTTGTTGCGCCTGAATAAATGTCTACAGACTAGATTCAAGGTCTCTACTATAAACTATCCGTCTTATCTGTACACAGGCTTAGCTGAGCTGGGGCTTTTGTGACCGGAAATTACATTCATTCAACTCTAGAGGCCATGATCATCTCTCAGCGTCCCAGCCTCGAGACTTCTTTACAATTAATAGCAACCACTTCACTTTGGAGATTCAGAAAATAAATAGTGCCCCCGATGCTGGAGCTGGGACTGAGCTGGTCTCGGGAATCGGAATCGGAGCCATCCCCATCGCCCCGCCACGGCCATCCGTCGTCCCCAACTCTGTCTCCGAATGTCGCTGGCCGAAGATTGATTAGTTTTATCTTGAGTTGGAGCACATAAATCCAATTGATTGATTATGTTTGTGCTCGATAAAGATTGTTGCATTGGTGTGCGAGTGCTTTACATGCAGCCTGTGTGTGTGTGTGTGTGTGTGTGTGTGTGTACCAACGGAAGCGCCATGGACATTGATGAATGCGCCCCGACAGGCCGAAGGAGGAGCCGAAATCCGGACTCCGAGTCCGGACATTGCATTGCCAAGGGGGGCAGTGAGTGTGAGGAGCGACGAGCAAGGATGAGGGAGCGAGACTGCAGCGCACATTATTATTCTCGCACACGGATCCCAGTGCTATAGACGATCCGGCGATCCATCTTCTGTCCGAAAGAAAGTTTCGCCTTGGTTTTCTCCAGAGGCCAACTGCCAACTCATCTCGCCACTTTCGAAACGCCTCGGCAAGCGCTCATAAATCATGCAAGAAGCATCCATATCGTACAGTTAAGGTTAATATAATAGTTTCAATGAACAAAAACACGGGACGATAGATTAAGAAATTATTTTGGGCATTATTAAAAGGAAAATAAGCTAGCTTCATAATAGTAAGCCCAATTAAAGGTCTAACTTTGCCTTGTTGAAATAAAACAATTAACCAGATAGCATATTTTAGCTTCCGCTTTAACTATAGCCGTATATTCGTAATTTTATGTTTTTGCATCTAAAATAAATGCAATAAATATTTAATTTTGTGAAGCTATAGTAACCAGACATTTACAAAATGCGCCTTAAGGGTCTAGCAACTGTTGCAAAACCTCTTCAAAATCCCATCTCTACTATTTTGACTACAGCTGTTCGAGGGAGCTTGCCATATACCCACGCGGGCAGTGGAGCGCTACGGGAGGCGTGGCGGCAACGTGGAGGCAACTAGGTGCTCGGAAGGCTGCGTCCCACATAAGAGCCATTCATCATGCGGCCTTCCCAGCTGCTCCCCGAGCTTCTCGCCACGGCTCGGGTTCAAGTTTGTGTTTCGGGCTCGAGTCGGAACTGTTCGGGTGGCGTTCGGCGTAGAGGTTCGGGTCAGGTCGTAGCCGATCGGATCAGATCGGATCGGATCGGCGTCGCGCAACCCACTTAGAGTTGCCCAAGACCCGCGGCACTGGCCCAGCGACGACGGACCATTAAAATTGTGGCGAAAAACCAGCTGCTACCCTCATGTTTCCAATCGCATCGCGATGACGACGCAACTTGACTTGGAAGCGGGTAGCAAACTCGTTTTCTCGGCCCGCACCTACAATACGATGCACACTTTGTATATATACTTATTTCCAATATATGTACTATGTTCGTAGCATCCCGGCCGAACAGCATGTGGCAAGAATTTAAAGAATGCCTTTTCTGCAAGTAATTCGAATTAATGGATTTTTCAATCATCCCGTCCGGTCAAATGGAAAATTAAGCTGACCAAGCCCCAGTATCCTCCGGTTACTTTAACATAAATAAGCAATTTCTGGGTAAACTTGGAGCTTTCAGGGATAAAGTTTAATAATAGAAAAGACAGAATTAGTATGCCCTCTAACTTCTTATATTTGCAATACAAGTCCAACGTATTTATGTCATGTTCCCTTTATTAGTTTAAATAAGGTAAGAGCTTAAAATTAAAGTAGTTGGAGGAGGAAATTACATCAAAGTTAAATGGTTTCGACGAGTTATGAGGCCCGTTTTCCTTTACTACGGTCTTTTTGGGGCATCCAATCACAAAGACCATTAGTTTAGGGGCAGGCACATCAGAAAAGAGCACGCTCACACGAACTGAGCTCGAGTAGAGGCAAAAGAGTCGACGCAGAAATAACTCTAAATCAATTTCAATTAGAAAATGTTGAAAGGATGCCCCGGCAACAGCCGAAATGGCAACTAGACTCGAGCAGCAACAACAACGAAACACCACAAAGGCATACGTCCGCACGAAGCTCTAAAAACGTAAAATTGGTGGAATGGCGACATGACAACGACTGAATGAGTGCATTTATGATTGATGTAATTTTGATGAAAGTAAATTTTGAAAAAGTTTTCCCTGCTTCAACAAACTCTGCCCCTGTCTGCAGCCCCTGTCTGCATCTCCCTCTGCTTTCTGTGTGTGTCGATTGGCACGCGCGGAGAAGACTTTAAAAGGCTTTGGCAAAATTTAATTTCAAATTTATTTTCGAAAAAGTTTCAGTCTCGTTAGTCACACAGAAAACTTTGTTGCAGAAATTAAATGAAAGAAGTTCCACAACTGTACTGCGCCCCTGTGTTCGCCCGTAACCGGCGCACACTCTCTCCCCTTTCTCTTTCTCATTTCTCCGCGCAGGTTTGTCGCTGTGACAAGACCAGAATCGGTTAAAAGTCCGCACTGACAACTTTCAGACACATTTCACATTCGAAATCCATTTTCCGAGGCAGCCATAATTCCATTAATTTGTGTGCGCCCCATCAATGCGGATGCCCCTCCGCCAAAAGTCAGAGACCCACAAATACGGACTCCTTCCTCCTTCTCCCCGGAGACAGCAGCAGCAGCCAAAGGCAATCAGAGTGTTTTGAATATTCAATATTCAATATTCCGATTCAAGTGTGTTGTCAGCCAAACAGCATCGACCCGTTTGCTCTTTCAATCGTCTCTGAATAGAGCTTATCGCGTAGCAACCTGTAAGGTCTGTCGGAAAACGTGATTTAAAGATGCATTTGTTTAGATGCAGATTATAAGGCTATTACAAATAGATGGCATTTCATTAAGCATTATATAAAGGGGTTAATAATTATTGTGCACTATAATTAAACTAATAAATATACGGTTCTTATCAACAAATCCACTACAAAATTTCCTATTACCCTTGTGTTCTTGCCTCAAGTGTGAAAACAATTTTCGCTTTTTCTTTCTAGCTCCCTCTACGGCGCTTTGCCTGCAATGTATGTATAAGCAAAGCAGCAACAACAGCTTATAAGATCCATGCACCGATAACAGTTAAGCGGAATCAAAAGTGAACAAAAACTCGACCAATTTTTTAAGTTTCCTTCCGTTTATTCTTGGGAACGGAACCGAAAGAATATATGGGTTGGGCATAGACCAGGCAAACTACAAATTATTTATCTCTACTATACACAATTCCAAACCAAAATGGCTTCCATTTTGTCCTCAATCAACAGTGGCCAATCCCATTTGTGGTGTTCGCCCGATAAAAGGTTTTCCTTGTCACTCCAATTTCAGGTAATGAAGCCTTTCGGTAGACTTAAAATTTAATTAAACTTTATTTAAATGCAATTTGGGGAAGAGTTGTGAAATATTCCGCCTGCCCCTGGGCGTGCAGCTGTATGTGTGAATGGGTGTCCATACTACCACCGGCAGTTGCAGCATTCATGTTGCACTTGTGGGGGTTTCCAGGCAGCAGCCCTCCTACCGAACGCAACCCGCTGACCAGGCCATAAATCAGTGCAATATGAGACATGCATCATGGGGCGTCTGTCGTCTGTCGTCCTACCGGTCGCCTGCTGATTTCAGGGAGAGAGATAACGTCCCATGCTGGTGGTCCTTTCTTGGTTTCTTCGGATTTCAAGCGGCTGAATGCCGGATGCTGGTTGCTGTATGCCGGACGATGATGGCCGGACAGCACTGGGTTTATTGTTGCTCCTACATCAATTTCGTTTATTTTGCGAATTTACAACACAAACGGCAGGCATCAGATGGCACACGCACATGCCCATGTCTGCGTAAATGTCCTTTGAACTTTCCAATAGCAGGAGTATCCTTTGATTGAACAAGAGCTGCAAATTAATTACGCTTAGAATTTCTGCATGGGACACATTTCGGACAATGGCCCCCCAATCTCCAATCTCCAATCCGTCATTGAGTCGTCCACACAGAGAGAGACAATGCCATATTTCGGACCAGAAGCCTACGACAATGACTCATTTTCATGGAAATGCCTTGCACTTAATTTAAACTTCTGATTTGCGCAAGACTAAATAATGGCTACGCTACTCACTGAAGCTTCTATCTCATTCGCCACAGTTTCCCGTTTTGGTCATGCCGTATCCATTCGTTATGCATCGCCGTTATGGTCGTCGGTTCATTAAATCTGATCAAAGTAGTAATCGAATTGGAAATACCTTCCAGAAATGTACGGGCGGCCGAAAAAAATTCCAAGATTTTCTTAGGGGCTCGAAACTGCAACGCATTGAATTTAATATGGTTCCCAGCCATATTTACAGCCCCTCAGATATGATAACGATAATTAATGGCGGGGCAAGGTTCAATAGATCAGGAAAAAACTAAAACGTAGTGACTCATCTGGTCGAGTATCGATTGGTATTTCCAAGCAAAAATAATACACCCTGAAAGTAAGTGCTCAGACGTTTTTATGGCAAATCCATAAAGCACTCAGAGAGCTCCTTTATCGGCTGCTAGGACTCAGGTGACAGGCTGGCAGGCACATCAAAGTCCACCAACCTTGTGATACTTTTCTCCCTCAACCCCCCATAAATCCCCCTGAGGCAGAGACAAGTATAAATCTGCCAGGTTTATATCGAGCGGGAGCGATGAAGACGAAACTTGCTCTTGAAATATTTATGAGACTCGCAATAAACTAAAATTTCAAAGACACAACGCTCTCCAAAATGGCCGCCATAAATTGGCGCAAAAAGAGGGAGCAGAGGGCAGGCTGGAGTCAGAGGCAGATAGAGCCGTATAAAATATATTATACTCCCCGTAATAAAGGCGAAAAACTTGATTGTACCTGGAACTCGTGAACCAAGTGAACCCAGGCGAAGTGGGGCCAAGGGGCGTGGCGTGGCATGGCGCGGTAGGCCAGGCCAGGCCAGGCCAGGCTAAGAAGAGTGGCTGCGATTTATGCGACGCCATCGGGGACTGAGGCGAGGAGCTAGTTGCAGGGCCAGGAAAGGTGCAGCAACTGATAAATATTAATGAAAGGGCCACCGCCAGATGTACGTAATATGTATAAACAAACCCGATTCGCGGGCATAACATAAATAAATAAAATTGTAAATATTCAAACACGTGTACGCAAATAAAAGCGTTCAAATTCGAGACCGAGTACAAGTACGAGTACGAAATTCGTGGCGGGCCCTTTAAATCGTATCGTATCTATTATCAATGGGAAGGCAGGCAGGCAGTGGAGGCCAGGAGGAGCAACGCCATTTTGGGCCATTGGCCATTCGGTTTAATCGCGGACATATCCGGCCAACGTCGCTGCAATTTCCGCCCAGGAGGAGCAAGGGCAGCAGCTGGATCAGGGAGCAGGGGGCGAACTCAACCCAAAACCCTCCCTAATGGACATACCCTAATGACTCGACATTACATTTCATAACGCAATTTAAGGCACCAAAAAAAAAGTACATATATAAATGGCTACGAAAATGGTTCCATAAAAAGCTTGAATTGGATTGCGGATTAACGCAGATACATACACGACCGTGGTCAGTCATACGCACGAGTGTACCCGAAATTCCGAGTACAACTCAAGATGATTTCAAGTGCTTGAGTATACTTTTGGGGCATTCTCGAGAAGATTTAAAATGGGCATGCGTATGTAATGCATCTTTATACTAAACCCCAATACTTTTGGGAACATTGTGAATTGATATCTATATTCTAAGGCTCGCCAATAAACGGCCTGTTCATGGAGGAACCCATTAAATATTATACTTTTGTATCCTTCGGTTACTCGCCTCAAATGGCCCCAGCCACAGCGCTTCTGTCGTAAAGATTTAATTGTATGGAAATCGTAAATGGCACGCAAAGTACGAACAGAAAGCAGAAAAGTTTTGCTTTATTTTATGAGAAAATCGATGGAACCCATTAGGAGCGAAGCTAACTGCCAAACTGCAGGTCCTTACTGAAGGAAGTTGACTGGGTTTATGTAAATAAAATTGCCTTTCCACAGAAATGTCATCATTTGACAGCCCCTTTAGTTGGGTCATTAGGGGATCCATAATGTCACTGATAAGTGGAAGTTCCTATCGAAAATGACACACCGAACGAGCCATAACAAAGTGATTCATTGGGATTACAATGAAAGTCCGGGGCTTATCGTCATTACATTTTGCTGATCGATTGGATCCTTTATCGGTTTCAAGGGTTGTCGGGATCAAAGAATACTGAATAGCTGTTCAGAGAAAGACTTAATCGTTAAATTTTACAGGTTCGCTTGTCATTTTCATGAGTGAGCTGAATAATTCTTTCAGATCTTAAATACTGTTTATTTAAATAAAAGCATTTGCTGTATATTTATCCAGCTGCTACCAGGCCCAAAAATGAAGTGTTTACTCTAGAAACAAAAAATACAAATTAAATACAAACAGAAAACCAAGGACACTTGAAAAAGTATTAGAATAAGAACATGGGATGTTTGATGCATCAATAGATGATTCAAGTCTAGTTCTTACAATACAGTTAAAATAACTTTAAATGTGTTCTTACAATTTACATTCGTTTATTGCTTATTTATGTAAAAATTTACAACAATTTGATTATTAGACCCAGCTGGGCCCAAGACTTGAACCCCGAGTCAGGGAATATACCCTAAAACTAGCCTTTTTTAGAGATAAATAGATATTTTCATAATCATAGCTAATTTTTATGCAATAACAAAAAAAGTAGACTTATTTTGAAATATCTAGCCACTGATATAAGCCTATAATAAAGCCATTTATATAGAATAACGATAATATATAGATTTCTTTCTTTATTCAATTGCAAATTGTGTTATTTTTATCAATTTTTGTCAGTGTCAGACACTAGGCGGTACCATAATAAATAATAATAAAATATGACATTCATTAGCATAAAATTTGCAATTACTTTTTACAATGTTAATAATAGCTCCTATTAGCTTTGCGATGATTATCTTTCGATGATAATGCTATTAGAAACAAACTCGAGCTTTGTTTATAAAAGAAGACACCACTTGGGGAAGTTTCCGTGTAGGTACGAGCATAATAATCGTTATTCCCAATCATGCTGCGAGTATAAATTCAAAATTGAAAATCCCTCGCTGGGGACCAAAGACGTGGACCAGACCGGACCGAAACGAAACCAGGAAACCGCAAACTAATGAACGGGCTGAGCTGACGGCTGCTCTCCGGATTTGGACCCCGGGGCTGCTGCAGACGACGCTTGACGGCGACGGTGGCGATGGCGATGGCGATGGGCAGGGCGTTGTGGTTGCTATGGTCCGACGAGCTGGTGGCCCTCGGTCTCTGGAGCTTACCAAAGCCGTCACAGCCGCCGTTGCTGCTGCTGCGGTTTGCGGTTCTTTTTGTGCCCGATGCAATTGTTCCTGCTCCCGGAGGCCATGACATCCACAGACACCACGTATACTTGTATATGTATGTGTTTGGGCTGAATGTGCACAAGTATTTTCCAAAATGGCGACTCCCCGCAGATGTAGATACACAAACCGGTAAGACTTCCCAGCCAGCAGGGGGCTCGAAAATCGTGACGGCAGTTGCAGGAATAGCAACATTATAGTCGATACGGAATCTTGGCCAAGGCGTAGGAGGCGTAGGCGTATCAAGGGGGCGTGGCAAGGCAGCTGGAAAGCACTGACGCAGCTCAAAAATATGCCTTCGTCTGCCAGCCAAGAAGGGGGCTATAGGATAGGAAATCAGACGGTCTCGTTCCTCAGGACTTATGCAGCTTATATAAACTTTGCCAGAGACGAGTACGCTCCCGTACGCTCTCTGTCTGCACTTCCCCTCCGCAATCCCACCTCTGAGCGCTTCAATTTAAAGTTACGTCAATTCGGGGGTCCGCTTGCCAGTGCTGTGCTGTGCTGTGCTGTGCTGACTGCACAATATTTGTTGTTGTACGTTATAATCCTCTTTTTGTGATCGGATTATGTCCTGTGTAGCACCTAATCCCCGCACAGGAGTGCGACCATCGTACACATGTTGCCAGAAAGGCCCGCCCCCATCCGCCGCCCACATCCATCCGCACTGATCCCGCAGTCGCAGTCAACTTTAATTACGCACTGGACGTCGATGGATGGATTAGGGCGGCCTAACGCCCACTGACTGCTCGGAAAAGCAATTAAAATGTGTATTCCTCGGTTACATACAGTCAGACCTCTCTAATAGCTACCTTCAAGGATCACAATTGTAGGTTAGTCAACATTTATGGCGTACATGTGGCATGTTTCCGATGTTCCTCCTTAATTAATCAGGCAACAAGCTTGTAATCATTTTGCATGTATAATTATATAATTATTTGATTGATTTAAGTGGACGAAGTTGGCCAAAAGTGGTTGCAATTGTGTAGGCCAGCAGGTGGTACTACTATTGGCAAAAAGTTTATAATGCTGAGAAGAAAACAGGTGCACAATTACATCTATGAAATTCAGTCTAAGCCCTTACAGGTGCTTGTAAAAAGTTTGAAAATTGTGGCTTATTTATGCACCAAGAAGTATTATGGCTTTGGAAAATTGCAGAGCAAAGTCCCTACATGCCACTGAGTTTAAGGGAGACTTTGATTTTATTGTATTATCTACTATTATATACATAATAAAAGTTTAATAAAAGTATAGTGAATGTACTCAGAACTTTGTAACTTTTTTCAGTCAATGATTCCATTTACTTTGAAGTACTACTTCTCCCACAGGCTAAATAAATACTATTTCATTTCAGGACTCGCCTAATAACTCAACATATGAATTATTAATCGTCTCGGGTTACACCAAATTGGGCTTAGGGATGCTCTACCGTATGTGCGATAATAGACAGACGTTGTAAAAGAAGATGCCATGGCAGCAGGCCGAGATGACAGGTGAAGGGTGCCGGTGCTGGTGCTGGTACCTGTGGATGCGGCTGTTTTAGCGGCAGGTAGCCCGTGAAAAGTGAAAAGAGCAGCATTTTCCAAGATCTCTCCGGTCTGATTGCAGGGTAATCAAGTTAATTAGAAACTTGACTTTTTTTTCCGTGCACTTAACGACTATTTCGGGTGGGTTGGTGCCTCCCTGCCTCTGGGCCCGTCTGGTCATCAGCACTTTGCCATCGCGCCGCTTCGCTTTGCTTGCATATTCTCATCAAATTAGAGTTAATTGTACATAATTAGAGGCGAATTCTAAGAATCCATTTCGAGTTTCGACGGAAAGCGGCGGGCAAAACGGTATCCAACAAAATGGCGTCGCCCGATTTCGGGTTTCCATTTATTACGGTGTCAAGCTATTTAATTACAACCTGTCGCATGCATGAGCCAACACACATAATGCCCAGCTCCAACACATATACTTACGGACGTATTTATGCGAGTCTTAACTGTGGCCTTGTCGAGGGTTGGAAAAGTGCATTCAGCTGCAGCATTTCAGAGATGACACATGGACCCTCGTTGACTTCCTCTCCCCCCTCTTCCTGTCAGCTGTCACTTTTAATGACTTAAGCCCGCCATATTGACAGGAGGGACGGATTTATAGGTTTCTCTTATTGTTAGGGTCTCTGTGCTTTTTTAGCATACATATGTATGTATAAAAAACACCCAGCCAGAAAATGTTGCCTAATAAGCCCCAAAACTGCGTAAAATTTAAGGCCATTTGACTTAAAATGGACGTCGGGCAATTTATTGGCTAAAACTGGATTTTTAGGCAATAGAGCTAGCCCAAATTTAAGACAATGATTGGAACAAAATGAAATTTGTAGAGAAAAGGTTTGAGGAACAAATTACCTAAAAATGGATTTGTTTGCTTTAGGTCACTCCCTAAATTTTAGGCATACGATTGCTAAAAGTTATTCACAACAAAAATTTTTTTTTACTATGGTCTAATATGCAAAATTGAAGCAATAAACCGCCAATTCCTAAAGTTTTCCAAGTCTACATTAACAAGACGCCCATTTATGAAAATGGCATCACCAATTTCTAGTTTTACATAGTTACCAGTTGCCGATGAGACTAAGATAACTAGAATTAAATGTGATAGAAAGCACAATCCGTTTTCTCCAATGTCCGATATATTTACTGAAGGTTAAAATAAGGTGGGCTTCAGATTTCGAATCTATCAAACCAGATCGATTAAAGCTGTGAATATTTTTTTTCATCGTCATCTTAAAAAATAAAAATAAAAGTTAACTCCCAACGAGAAATCCAATTGCTTTTCGACTCTATGTGTAGAATTGTCTTATTCAAGGCTGGGCACAAGCTTTCAACTTGGGAGCCTGACAAAAAATTTCCAAAATAAAAACCACCCTTAAAGTCATAAGCCAGACAGCGAGCAAAGCACAACGACCACTTGTAGAAGTATTCCTGGTAAAAAGATTTAAAACTGCTCATCACTATTTTGACGCCACCACTTGAACAACACATGTAGAGCGGTACATTCTAGGACATGAACATTTGGTTACAAGAGGAGCTTCAAGAATTTACAATAATGAACCGATTACAAGTGAACGTACTTTAACACAATATAATTACAAAAAATATAAATTGATCATTGAACACATAGTTTTAATTTATCGCCCAATTATACATATTTATTTTAAAGCCATTACATCAATGTTATTTGCGACATCGAAATAATTAATGTGTGTACATATTTAGAATTCACGTGGAAAACCGTGTTGGTTTCTTACCAATACAACTGTGTTCAACTAGTAATACTAGTTTAATTGATATCGTACCTATTGGCAGCTCTAGATTGCTTTTAAATGTAAAGTATCGTGATATTTAACTTTAAGGTTCAAGGTTTTATTTTGTTTTCTTTTATTTAAGTATTCGCCTATTTATACAATTATGCTTTTTAACAAAGCTTTTGATTGAATTAATGTATAGTTTTAGAGGTATAAATATGTTAATTTTATATATTTTTCGTATAAATTAATATATATGGCTTATTGAATACTTAATGGGAAATAAATAATACATTGTTAAAGAAAAAATCAGTGATGTTACCTGGATAATTAATAGTAGATTAAGTATCATGACTGTTTGTGCATATCTATAGAAATACCGGTTACATTAAATAATTTATAATCACTATATGGTGATTTATTTTTTCACGCGATTGAATTTATTTTGACCAACCGAGGAAGTTATCAAATTGTGTTGTTTTTAGAGCACTCTCAAATAAGGGAACAATCCAAATCTATACTAGACAATTTATAATGTGCTTAACCAACAAGAACAACAGAAAAAAAAGTACTTATTGAAAATCTTAAAAATGTTATTTAGTATAAGACCATTTTTAGTACTAGATAGTCATTAATTATTTATAGCTTGGGGATAAACATGTAAAATCTGAAATATTCGAATAAAATCCACATCGCTTCTGAAAAGTCCCGCCTTTTTGCAATGGTCAACCAGATCTGTTACTACCTATCAACTCGACACCTATCCCGGAGATTTACATTCCACTTAGAAGGTTACACAAACATTTTCCCGACATCAGAAATGGGCATTAAGTGATCCGGAGGGGATTCCGCAGCAGGGCTAAGGTCGGGACTTCTTGAGGGCCCGGGGCATGGGGCATGGAGTCTGGGATAAGGGGCTTGAGTCTCGGAGTCTGGGGGCCTTAAGTGCCTCCACCGACCACAGCAAACACAATCGTTTGCATGATTGACAGACGGACTGAACGAGTGCATGTCATTCCCAGCACCGTGTGTGTATGCGAGAGAGTGGACGACGGCCCACTCCAAAGGCAGCACTCAAGGCAAACATTTATTTGCACGAGCCGCAGCAGAAGAGTTTCAGTACATACAAAACCACTGAAAAAATCCTATACCAGATAGGAATATAGATTTAATGTCAAGAAGATTGAAAAACGGAGTCATTTAATTTAGATTGCAGTGATTAAAATGGTTATGACCGAGTTATTTATTTTCTTCACGAACACATTGTATAAAAGGTTGTAAATTGGTCAATATTGTCTTTAATGAGCATCAATATATTTATGAACTCAGCTGAACAATTAAGAAAGCCTTGACCTACGAAGTGCTATCAATTCGCAAGCATTGCATATTCCGAAAATATTGGTTTTCCCTTTTGCCGTCCATTGAATTTATTTGAGTAAGTATTAATTAACAGATCTCCCATCTCAAGCTCTTTTAGTTTCAGGAACCTTGAATTTCCCCCCGAATGTATCATCCAAGTACCAGGTGTTAATATTAAGTTGTCGGATCTAAAAAAAAACAAACCATATAGGTTGATAAACGCCTTGTCCACAATCCTATTGCTAGATCGTCTTGGTTGCTGATATTGCTAATTATACATTGCAGTAAAAACATGATTTCCCCTCTTTATTTTTTGCTCAGGCGAACGGAACCTAAACTGAAATTATTTAAAGACTTTTTCTCAACGAGAGAAAAGGCAACTTTGAAATTGTCAAATTTAAATTCAAATTAAAGCAAGTAATTTCGCGCAAGGGCCAAAACTTAAATTGTTAGATTGGGCAGAACAATTTGTATGAATGAGCAGTACACAACGAGTATATGGAATTATATTTCAGGTAAATTTTAAGCTTCGCAGACCACTGTACCGATCGGGAATTAGGCTAAACTTTAAAGATTTATTGTGACTAAACTTAGAGCGTCCCCAACATAATTTTTATATCCAAACGTACGTTGAAGCACCCCCTATCTATGGCTTTTTTGATTTAATTTTTTGGAAGGGGCCAAACTAACAGAAATTTACCATATTTCTTAATAAACTTTTTACTTTTTAAGTCTTTAGATTATATCCTGAGCTAAAGAAACCCTTATACATGATGTTGAAGGCTGGGATACGGTACATAAATATGTAGAAGTCCTACAGGTTATGTCCCAATCAATTCTCTTTAAAATCAAGGAATTCATACAAATTAGATCCGATCTTTCTGGAGTAGCTACCAGACGGAGTTGACCGATATCTTTAGGGACGTTCTACTGTAGCTGAAAGAGCCGCTCAAGCGCGACGGCCACAGAGAGAGACACACACTCTCTCCCGGGAATAAACACACGCACTGTCATCCGGAGAGTGGCAGCTGCAGCTGATCTCCATGCGAAAGGAAGAGGCGAGCGGACGAGAGAGAGCTTCTCATCTCCAGTCAGCTCTCCCAGCGTGTGGGAGCGAGGGAGCCAGCCTACGCCGAGAGCCAGCTTGCAGACCCGCTCGCACCGCTAAAAAAAACCAGAAACCATCGGCACGAGAGACTCGAGCGCAAAACTCACAAACTGAAAACTCGGACTGGGACGCGAAAGTGAAATACATTTGCATTGTTGGCTTTCTGTTTGTTTGCTCGTGCGCCTGTGTGCGAGTGTGAGCCAGTGCTGGCTATTTGTTTGCATTGGCATGGGAAAAAGATAACAAATACTTTTTGCACGAGACCGGGACCGACAGCGATTGAGTGATAAGGAGAGCCAAACCAAACCAAAACAGTTCGCACAAAGCGCACGAAGGGCCATTCTTAGCCGGTTCTTATCGGTGGCACGGCGAGACGGCGGGCACAGCGAGCACGTGCGATTAAAAGTAAATTAACCTCAACCAGGTCACACAGAGCTTAGCTTACCCGCTTCTCGGCGCTGTCACAGGGATTGCCCACGGAGGAGGTGCTGGAGGATGATGTGGACGTGGTGGGGGCTCCGCTGCTGGCCGTCGCCGTGCTCTGCAGATTCATCTGCGGCAGCACGTCGCCGGGCACCGTGTCCAGCTGCTCCTGCTTGATGCCGGTGATCAGTGGCAGGAAGTCGTTCTTCAGCTGCTCCAGGTCCAAGTCCATAATGCGTTACCCGCGTGGGAGGATGTGCTGGCTGCTGGCTGTGATTGGTAGATGTGGGCGGGCTAATTATAGCGCTAGTTACTTGTTCGTTCACCAGCTGCCGCCTTCCAGCAGCATGGTTATTACGTTGTGATTACAGTTTGGGGGTTCTTGTTTTGAGGTATTTGTATGTTGTGCTCCCTCAATCCATTCCAATGCACACACACACGCGCGCGCACCACAAACACAGACGCGGGCAAGCGAAAGCAAAAACAACGCCACTGCACGGTATACGATTTTCACAAAACGTTTTCGCTTACTGTTTTTTTTATTATTATTGCTGTTATCGGCTGGCCTTTTTCGCGGCGTATGCTTGGTTTTTCATTTGAATGCTAATGCATTTTCATTTCACCTTCGACTTGGGCTTGCAAAAAATTTTCTCTCTCCGCTTCGCACCAATCTTCTCGCAGAGCGACAAGCACAACTTTCGTTTTACATATACACGTCCGACCGATTCGCTCGTTCCAAATATCGCTATTTTACCATCTTGCCGTCACTTTAAAGCAGACTGCGGCATCTTGCCTGCCAGCTGTACACCCCTGCAATTGTTTTTCACGTTGAGAGTGGGTTTCGGGGGGTTTTATTGCCGTAATTCGTTGCGAAAACACACGGTCTCACGGCGTTCTCTCCTTGGACGCTTCTTCAGTACAAAAAAATTTTCCAAAATGGCTGAAATGAATTAATTCATGTCGGCGTTGCCAGAGAGTCACATATATTGTGCACAGCCACACTGATCCTAGGGTCTGGCAAGGGTGGGTTTACGTTTCGGCTGTGTCTGGCCAGGACGCTCTTACGTAGCAGTTATTACTTCGATGTTTTTATCTACAATTTCAGAAGAATAAGTTTTTACTTGATCCTTTGGGGGTTATTTTTTTTTGAATTTTTAACTCTGCATCTCTAAATCAATTAATTTGGCTTCAAACTGCCACTGTCGCATTCTAGATATGCTCTTTACGTTTTCTCTTTTTTTAGCAGTGAGAGAAAGCGAGAGGTTAAATAGTAGAAACCTCTTCGTAGATCTTAGTACTAGGCTTAAAACGAAAGCTTTCCTCGAAAAGTATCGTAGTATGGCCGAATATTTTGAGGGGTTGGGAGTATATTTTAGCGGGTTTTAAGAGGTAAGTGGCAAGCACACTGCACTTATCCGGCGATTTAATTAAATGTTTGAATATCCACTTTATTTCGAGGTATTGGGATACATTCAATATATTGCTCAAGAGCTGTAATTCCTGTTACCCGCTATTTTCCAATTTATCCAGCATTTGTCAAGCTAAAAACGCTAGATTTAGTAGGAAAATAGCTACTTTGGCAACACTACCCGGCAGCTGATTTCTCACAGAGAATAAAGAAGAAGCACAAGCGCACGTGTGGGAGTAGTTTGATTTTAAGCTGCAGAATTAATTATTAAATGTTTCTTAGCAGAATCTTTGGTAGATACACCAAGGCAGGTTAATTATCACTTCTGTCCGCCACAATATCAGTTGCTCACCCGAAAACTTCCACCGCAATAGTTCGTTTGAAAACTGTTACCCACCGCCCCAAGTCCTTTGCTGCCGCCATGTCAGAGGCTCTGGATAAGCTGGAGCTGGAGAACGAGGCCAGGAAGGCAGCAAAACTATCGGAGGATGAGGCCGTAAAAGAGGCGAACCGCCAAAAGCGAAATCTCAAGCGAAAGAAGTGGGTGGACTGGAAGGCGCAGGACGAGGAGGATGCGGCCAATGGCGTGAAACGGGCACCCTTCGATCCCGCCGAACGGATAAAGCGCAAGAAGAGCGCCATCCTGCTGAGCTACTGCGGGGCCAACTACTACGGCATGCAGCGGAATCCCGGCATGCAGACTATCGAGGAGGAGCTCTTCAAGGCGATGCTCAAGCACAAGTGGATCACCGAGGACAGCTTTGACCAAGTGCAGATCGCCTGCTTTCAGCGAGCGGCCCGCACCGACAAGGGCGTCTCTGCGGCCCGCCAAGTGTGCTCCGTCAAGCTGCGTAGGTTGGCAGGTATATCATCTTAAGCAATGATATAACGAACATTGTTTTCCCTTCTCAGCTGAGGAACTAGACCTGGAGGCCTTTAACGCCGATTTACCCGAACAGATTCGCCTGTTTGGCGTGGAGCGTGTGACCAAGGGCTTCAACGCCAAGGATCAGTGCAATGCCAGGACCTATACCTACACCCTACCCACAATGGCCTTTGCGGCGTGCGAGGAAAAGGTGGAGGACTTGCACGACACCTTTCGGATATCCCCAGAGCTGCTGGAGAAGGTCCGGGAGACCCTAAAGCTCTACGAAGGCACGAAAAACTTTCACAACTTTACCAGCAAGAAGTACTACCAGCAAGAAGCTCTACCATTTCTCCCAATCCCACTAACGCTTACTTCCCTTCCCTCCCCTTGCAGAAACTTTCTCGATCCGTCGTCCAAGCGCTTCATCATGTCCTTCACGAGCAGCGAACCCTTCCAGAGCCCACAGGGCCTGGAGTTTGTCACCCTGAAGGTGAAGGGCCAGAGCTTCATGCTGCATCAGATCCGCAAAATGGTGGGTCTGGCCATTGCCATTGTGCGGGGCAATACGACGACGGAGAGCTTGGAGCGGGCGCTAACCGAGGAGCGCCTGGACCTGCCCATGGCCCCGGGTCTAGGCCTGGTCTTGGACACGGTGCACTATGAGCGCTACAACGATCGATATGGCAGCGATGGGATTCACAACCCGCTGACCTGGCAGGCGCAGGAGACGCAGGTGCAGCAGTTTATCGAGCGAAAGATCTTTAGCCAGATCTACGCGACGGAGGCGGAGCAGCGGAACATGCTGGACTGGATTGGGACGCTGCATTACCACTCGTACGACACGCGAAGGGACGAGGCCGCCGCAGATGATGACAACGATGAGTGATGAGCGGAAAGAGCAGATTTTAAGATAACATGCAAGCTGGTTTGTATAATTTGTGGCGTTCCAAAAGTATAAAGGCATTTAGAAGCGGCCGCCCTTTTTCTTTTTGTGCCCGCCCTTGCGGTGCTGTTGCCTGGGGCCCGGGGTCGTCTCCTGGAAAACGGGCGTCACAGGGGAGTTTTTGCTCAGGTTCACGCGGTTGGACATGTCGCTGCAAAGAGGAAAAAAGAGGAAAAGCCAAGTTAGAGAGGGGAAATCCATCAAGATACTGATACTTACTATTGATCGGCTGCTCCCGAGGCCATGCCCTGGGATCCCTTGATCACATCCTTGCCCCGCGCTCCGCCTCGCTTCTTGCGGAAGCCCGTGCGCTCATACTTGGGCAACCACCGCTCCGGATCGGGCCCCACCTCGGCATTGTAGCTCTTGGGCAGCTTGCCCTTGCGCTTCCTGCTGTGATTCTTCCGCTTCTCCAGGGGCGTGCTGGGCGAGGGCTCGATCTTGGCGTTGGCCGACTTCTTGGCCGCCTTGGCGGACATCACCCAGTTGGCCGCCTCCAGGGCATCGATCTCGGAGGCAGTGGTCAACGTCTCCAGCTTGGGCAGCTTCCTGCTAATCTCCAGGGCCCGCTTCGGCTGGAACTGGGCATAGGCGATGACCAGCTGGGCCAGCACCTTGGTGTCGCTGGGATTCAGCTTGAGCAGCTCTTCCAGCGAGCTGGCCGCCGTCTCGGAGGCGCCGCCACGCAAGTGGAACTCTGCTGCCTGGCGCCACATGTCCGAGAGGTCGCCGCTGCTCACGTTGTTCTTCTTGTACCAGTCGACGGCGGACTTGAGCAGGGCCGAGGCCGCCGGCTTGTTGTCCGTGCCCAGATAGAGGGAGACCAGGGCGGACACGACGCCGGGCTTGTACTTGGCCTCGCCCAGCGACAGCAGCGTCTCGATGGCATCCTTGCGGCTGCCCTGGAGCAGCTGCAGCTGGATGATGGCAAACTTGCTGACGAACTCGTGCGTCTTGTGGCCGGCGGCGAACTTCTGCAGCTGCTCGATGGCCTCCCTGTGCTTGCGGTCCTTGGCCAGCTGGCTGCAGCGGATGAGCAGGGCCTCGAACTCCACCTGCGGGTAGCTCTGGGCCAGCTTCTGGCTGAGCTGTTGCACCTGATCGCCGGCGTTCGTGTAGAGGGCCAGCAGGCAATTGTTCACCGCAATGACCTGCTTCTGGCGCGAGGTCAGCTTCGGCTCACAGGCATCCGCGAGGGCGGCGCGAATCTTCTTCTTGGAGTCGAAGACGTTCTGGTCCTTGTTGATCACCACCGAGTTGTTGCTGGCCACCGCCACCAGGGCCGCGTCCTTGGGCTTGTGGCGCAGGCAGTCCGCATAGATGGTGCCGGCCTCCTTGCTCTTGCCCTGCAGCTGCAGGACGTAGGCGAGTTGGACGCGGATGACGTCCACCTCCTCGACGATCTCCTCTTCGGAGGCGCCCTCCTCCTCGAGGAACTCACGGCAGAGCTTCTCGCTGGTGCGAAGCTTTCGCTCGGCCTCGGCGAACTTTTGGCGGTTGGACTGGATGCAGGCGCTGTTGAAGTACTGCTCGTACGTGTCCTCCGGCACGTCGGGCACCTCCTTGCTCTTGTCCACGGCCAGGTTGGCGGCCACCGCACTGAGGTTGGTGCGTCGCTCGTCCTCGTACTCGTCGCTGGTGTTCTTGATGATGTCCCGATACGCGTCCAGGCACTCATCGTATCGCTCCAGGCGATACAGCACCTGGGTGCGCAGCTCCTTGAGGTTCTGCGGCAGGGGCTGCAGGCCAGTGTCGTCGATGGTCTTCAGCGCCTGCACCTGCTTGTTCAGACGATACTCGCAGTAGGCCTTCTCAAAGGCCAGCGACGAGAGACGGTTCTTCTCGATGAACTTGTAGGCCTCCTCGAACTTGGACAGCTGCACCAGGCACACCACCTTGCAGTGCAGGGCCGTCGGGTCGTCCGGCGCCACTCCCAGGACTAGAAAACATACATAGTTGGATAGTTTTGTGGGATAAACTGAGACTGACGAGACCAAAAAACTTACTGCGGTTTACTGCCTTGACGGCCTTGTCGAATTCGCGGTTGTTCCCGAACTTGTGCACGTCGGCGTAGGCCGCCTTGATCAGCGCCTCCTTGGGGTTGGCGTCCTTGGACATCCTGTTTACTTGCAGACTTTCCAAAATATATCAAAACTGCGGACTTTTAACTTTCGCCTTGTGCTTCGCATGCAACTTTTGACAGACGGAGACACATCATCAAGGCGGTGTGGCCAACTCTCGCTATTTAATCTGACGTTAAGAAATAGCTACAATAACATCTCTGTTGAATTGCAGTTGAATGGCTGCCACATTTTTATTGTTAGGCTAATACAATTAATTGTCTTAATTAGCGTTTAATTAAATTTAATATACTTGATTAAATTTCCAAAATTTCCTACTGCTGCGATAAAGGAAAATACGATTAAGGAAAATACGGTAACCCTGTAAAAGATATCAACAATATAAAAATGTTATTAATAAAATGGAAAGTTCAATTGAAACATTCGCCAATACAATTAAGAGAATAGCTAAATTAACTAAATTAACATAACTTAAAGACTATTATGTGCGCAACTCAGTTTAAATTAAAAATTAAGGAATATTTAAAATAGAACAAACAAAAATAGTAAACGAAAATAAAGATAATATAAGTATGAAACAAAAACACAAAATAAAAATAAATAAAAAATAATATAGAAATAAGTTACCGAAATCAAAATGTCAGTAAAAAGTAAAGTAAATTGTTAGATTAAGAAATATTATTTAAAACAAACTCATAATATGTTTGTCCATTTTGACTAGTGCAATAAATATAAGTTTACTCTTGTCGTACTAGGCTATTAAGAAATAAATAAATAAAATAAATAACAAAAATCGCTAAAAGGCGCCAGCGCTAAATCTGGCTACAAAATTCCAAATATTTTTCGCTTCCATTTACTCCGGTCACACTGCTGCAGACTCGCTGGCGACGCCTTTGCGGGATACTTTTTTGATTTGGATTTGGATTGGATTATTGGAAAATGTCTGCTGAAGTGGATTTCGTCAACAAGAAGGAGATTCATCTCCGCAACCTAAAGCAGTCTGGCCATGTAGGCTTCGACAGCCTTCCCGACCAATTGGTTAACAAGAGTGTGCAGAACGGATTTGTCTTCAACGTCATGTGTATAGGTGTGTATATACGGGTGCAGTGTGTGTGTGTGTGTGTATGCGGCACAGTGAATCAACCAAAGTTTTACTTGCATATAAAACAGCGGTGGCCAAGGGCATAGCTCCGGACTTTAACGCTTCATTATAAGCTTTAATGGGGAAAAGCCAATAGGGAAATTCTTAAACTTGTATTCAAGGATGTTTTGACTCCTTAATTGACATACATTTGCATGAGTCTGCTTCTATAAATTATGAATCTATCAAGACCATTGCTTCCTAGTCAGGTTCTCGGTCAATTTAATTATTTTTGGAGGCCCTAATGCAGTTTGAGCTCAAATATTAAAACGAGAGCAGGGGTGAGTGACTCCTTGGAGCTATTAGCTCGACCGCAGCTGTGTGCGTTTTCAAGTGTCTCATGTTTGGAGTGGAGTGCATTGCTCAGATAAAGTGAATCACCTACATTTGTACATGCATATACATGCGCACATCCATCTGGATGGATATTCATGGGTAAACAATTGAGAATGCGGCTGCCAGACGCAGGCCTGATATGATTAGTATGCAGAGTGGCCACAATCAATTTCCGACGCTGCTTTCTACAATTTCACCCTGACACCAATTGAGCCCATTGAGCCAGTGATTCCACACGAGACTTAACCCCATTACCCCCCTTCCACTTCATTCCTTCCTTCCACAGGCGAGACCGGACTGGGCAAGTCGACGTTGATGGACACGCTGTTCAACACCAGCTTCGAGTCCACACCGAGTCCCCACACCCTGCCCAGCGTCAAGCTAAAGGCGCACACCTACGAGCTGCAGGAGAGCAACGTGCGGCTCAAGCTGACCATCTGCGACACGGTGGGCTACGGCGACCAGATCAACAAGGACGACTCGTTCAAGGCGGTGGTCGACTACATCGACGCCCAGTTCGAGAATTATCTGCAGGAGGAGCTGAAGATCAAGCGTTCGCTGGTCACGTGCCACGACAGCCGCATCCATATTTGCCTCTACTTTATCTGCCCCACGGGCCACGGCCTCAAGTCGCTGGATCTGGTGTGCATGAAGAAGCTGGACAGCAAGGTTAACATCATTCCGGTGATCGCGAAGGCCGACACCATCTCCAAGGTGGAGCTGCAGCGCTTCAAGGCGAAGATCATCCAGGAACTGAACACCAATGGGGTGCACATCTACCAGTTCCCCACCGATGACGAGACGGTGGCCGAGACGAACACCAGCATGAACTCGCACATTCCCTTTGCCGTTGTCGGCAGCACCGAGTTCATCAAGGTGGGCAACAAGCTCATACGGGCACGCCAGTATCCCTGGGGCACGGTCCAGGTGGAGAACGAGACGCACTGCGACTTTGTTAAGCTCCGCGAGATGCTCATCCGCACCAACATGGAGGACATGCGCGAGAAGACACACACGCGGCACTACGAGCTCTACCGCCAGAAGCGGCTGGAGCAGATGGGCTTCAGCGACGTGGACAGCGAGAACAAGCCGATCTCGTTCCAGCAAACGTTCGAGGCCAAGCGTTCCAACCACCTGGCCGAGCTGCAGTCCAAGGAGGAGGAGGTGCGTCAGATGTTTGTGCAGAGGGTCAAGGAGAAGGAGGCTGAGCTGAAGGAGAGCGAGAAGGACCTGCACGCCAAGTTCGAGAAGCTGAAGCGGGACCATGCCGAGGAGAAGCGCAAGCTGGAGGAGTCGCGGAAGGCCCTCGAGGAGGATTACCTCGACTTTCAGCGGCGCAAGCAGCAGCTGGCCACCGCCCATCACACGCTCACCCTGGGCAAGAGCAAGAAGAAGTAGAATCAGGCTCCGCCGACGAGCAATGTATTGAGAATTCTGTGCGGTTCGCGTATCCCAAAGTAATTATTGCTTTCTCATCTCGTTGTCCTTCATTTGTACTATTAAGTTTACTTCAAATATTAACATATACACACTACACACGCATATGTACGCATATATGATTATGTATTTACAACTAACGAATAAATCGAACTTAGTATTTTAACAACTAAAAAAAGGTAATCCGAGAGCAGTTGTGTGTATCCAGGTATCTGTAAAGGGTTAGTGTTCGAATTATCTGAAAGTAGTTGGATGGGGCTTTAAAGTTTATCTATATTGTACAAATATTACGCCAAGTTGACTTTCTTTCCTACTAAACGAATCTTAAAATGTTCCATTTTTAAAATCTTCAGTCTTTCGCAATTCAGGAGTTCTGGCAGCACCGGTTTGCTTCACTTCAAAATTGAGTTTGGCAGCACTGGGCGCACTACCAGTGTGACCATCTGGCTGAGAATATGGAAATGCCTGCTTATTCCGGCAACTCATCTGAGGCGTTAGGGCGTTCTAGACGAAAGAAAAAAAATCGAGTGCACTCGAGCACACTAAGCCAGAAAACAAGAAAAATAAAATAAATAAAAACGCAATAGAAAAACACAAATGCAGTAAACTAGAGGCGAGAGAGACGGCGCTCGAAGATTAACAAAAGCAATTAACCGTGTTCAACATATAGTATAAGCCTCGACAGTGGGTGTAGCCGCTGTGAAAGTAGAAATTTGTATTTGTTTCAAATAGCTTTTGTTTGTTGCGATACTCGGATTGGATGGTAAGCGGAGCAGGGAGCAGCGGCGGAGTCCCAAGTGATTTTCCATAACAAGCGTCGACGACGGAAAACGCCAATCGGCAGTGCGAAAATGTCTCTGGCGGCTTTGCTGGTCCTCTACGCTGTTCTGCAGACAGGTATGGCGGTGAAATCAATAAAGCTCGAATCGGGGGAGTCACTAACTAACGATTTCCAACTGCAGTTACCTGTTACACGGTGCTCATCACGGCGCCCGACCATGCGCTCCTCGGGTCCTCTGCCAATGTGTCCGCCGAGCTCTTTGACAACGGCGAACCCGCCGCCAAGGGCTCCTACAGGTTCACCTGGAGCGACAGTGCTGGCCATCGACAGGTAACGCTTCCACAGAATGCATCAGAATGTGCACAGACAAAGAATAAACCTTAGAGTCGACGAGTGACATGACTAATTGCGAGCAAAAAATGCAAATGCTAGAGAGGCAGCTCTCTGGTTCGATGCCAGTGTGTTTACGGTGTACGCCCCTTAATGGCTAATTAAAAACTGGTCAGAAAAATTAGGCTCAGGTAGTTCATTTACCCCAAGGAGGCGCAAGTCAAGCCGGTTTACTGCCTTACAATTATATTTGTATTCCAATTCTATGTTCGTAAGTGTAGGCTTGCATTTATCTTTGCTATAAAGACAGATTTTCTACTACCAAGTTAATTAAAATATATATAATATATATAATTTAGTCTCTTAATTTCCCGATCCTTCAACTTGAGAGTCATAAAGAAAAACCCAACAATAAACGGGAATTTTAATTGTCGTGAGTGAGCTTAGAGAGAAAAACCCATTGAGAGTTCATAAACAAAATATACATATCGACAAAACCGAGCATTTGGGATATCATATGGATGTCGACGTAGTTTCGCTTCGTTTTTGTTGTCAGTCTCCGATTTAGATATGCCATTCCCAATCATGGATTATAGGAATGTTTTTCTTACGAACTCCCTATGGAAATCAGAAGATTTTGTTGTTAATTTCTAGGAATCTAGCTGTGTAGTTTCAATGCTTGTGTATGGTGAGCTAAGCACGTACATTCCAAGTTAAAAAATATAGAAATTAAAGACATTTCTTTGAAATTTTTAATCTCTTTAAAAATCCGCGAAATTTAGAAGCTGATTGTATTGTTTCCTAGAGCTTAATCCGGCTCGAAGGCCCAAAATGTAAAGAGGTTCCAAAAATAAGACTTATACTTACATTCGAAGTTTAAAAGTATAGAGATTAAAGACATTACCTTAAAATCTTTAAACGCAAGCTTATAAAAACCGGACTGATAGTGTAGATTGGATTAGCTCAATTCTAGTTATCTAAAAACTACTAGTAGAGGAGAGAATTCTTTTTACCTACCATCTACCATGAGTAACCCTGATGTGTTGCAAATCAGAAAGCAAGAGTTGAATGTGCAAGTCACCGATTAACCGCTGCGCACTTGCATTTTCCACTTTCCAGTTCTAATCTTAGCCATGTGGCTTCGGCTTCAATTGATATGGCGTCACTTGATTCGTATGCTAATTTTACACAATTACTATTCAGCGGCAGTTTTTCCAATCGTTCCTGGTACACATACGTGACCATATTAACTGGCTTTTGTAGCTCCCATTGTGGTCATATTTGCATGTAGATCGACCTGGATAAAACCAACACAAAAAACGATACTTGCAGGTGATTGAAACGAGTAGTGCCAGCAGCAACTGGAGTGTGGCCTTCCCCCAGGAGCAACCAACTACGCATGTTATCAAGGTGGAGGTCGAGAAGTACTTCTCCATTCTGTGGCTGACCGAGGCCAAGGGCGAGAAGAAGGTTAAGCTAGATAGCACGCTGGGCGGAAGGCTGGAGCTGATTCAGAAGAATGTGACGCGGCCGCACGACTTTGTGTCCACGCAGGAGGCAGTGAATCACAGCATATCGCTGTCCGAGTCCGATCTGGAATTTCTGCGGGCCAAGGGCTATCACATCCAGACGTATTGGTTTCAAAACTGCACATATCTTGGCATGTCCGGGGACCTGGACTATATAGCAACATATCCGCAAGCTGAGCAATCCTATGATGTGGAGGCCCTAGTTGTGGCCTCTCTGGAGCTACCGCCGGAGCCAACGCCCTCAACCACGACCACCACAACAACAACGACTACCACAACTACCACGACCACCACAACGACCACGACTACAACTCCCAAACCGACAACCTCAACGTCCACAAGCTCCACCTCCACCACCACCACCACCACTACTCCGAAGCCAGCGGCACGTGCCAAACGGGATTTAGTCCAGGCCATGCACACCAATGCCGCTCTCCTTGGCCTAAATCTAACCAACGCCTTAAGGCAGCAGGGATCGGGATCGGCTGGAAATGTGTCTGTGGCTCTGGTCAACCCGCTGGGAGTACGCCGGCTGTCCAAGCTCAATGTGCGGCCCGGCGCGGAGCCTCCCTTCGATTGCGTGAGTAAAAAGTTCGTGGCCCAGGATCCCAAGCAGATCTACGGTTACTTCCAACATCGACTTGTGACCAGGGGTGAGTGAAGCTGACAACGATTGGATCGTCGGATTTGTAGTTATATTCCCTTTTTTTTTTTGCGACCAGACCCAATCTCCGCCGTCGACACAAAGGGCAAGAACTGGCTGCAACACTGGGAGCTGCTTAGCCTGGACGTCAACTGCAAGGGATCGCCACCGTTTGCACTTTGCTCAATGGTTTTCACGGGTAAGTGGGGGTAGTTAAGACAGAGACTGGATTAAATCCGGCTCGAAGGGCCAAAATGTAAAGAGGTTCCAAAAATAAGACTTATACACCGTGAGTTTTTGTAAGAAACTGCATTTTATTTAGAATTTGTTCGGATTATATAGAAGATAAGTCCTATGCTTTATCTATGAGAGACAGTAAGGAGCTTGCTATCGGACAGGGCTTTCAGGGTGGTCCAGAATGGAACCCTCTCTACTCAGAGACAGATCAGGGCAGAAGTAACGCAAGAAAGCGGACAGCCTTTTTACACATGACATGTCGAAGCTTACAAGGCAGACACACAACCATGCCGTTAAAACATTGCCCATTATAATTTTTACATGGCGAGCTCCTTGAACAAACAACATAACACAAATATTTAGGAGTGACTTCGGACATTTGCAAAATAATGAGGATCACCAAAAGCACACTAGAAGGAAAGGCCAAAAAGTTATCCTGGCTCTTAAAAGCCAACAACCGCCTAAGCCTTGCTAACAAAGTAAGCATCTGCGCAAAATAACACTTTCTTACACCTGCACAATTTTTATATTATTCTGTTGAACACCGCAATACTGTGTTAAAAGTGGTAATTTTCTATTATACGGGCCCCTTCCAAAAAATTAAAATAAAAAAACCATAGATAGGGGGTGCTTCAACTTACATTTGGGTATAAAAATTATCTTGGGGACGCTCTTAGTTTAGTCACAATAAATCTTTAAAGTTTAGCCTGATTCCCATACAAAATACAGTGGTCTGAGAAGCTTAAAATGTTTGTCAAATTGTGCTTAGCGTAAATACTTTGAAATGTATTCAAAGTGTGCAAAGTGTCGACATACTCGTATATAGTATTTACGCTAAGCACAATTTAACAAAAATTTTAAGCTTCACGGCCCACTGTACCGCGACGATACACAGACAGGCGCTTGAATTTTGTGTATTCATCATTTGTCTGTGTGCGTGTTTGCTACACATTTTGTATGGGAATTAGGCGAAATTTTAAATATTTATTGTGACTAAACTAAGAGCGTCCCCAACATAATTTTTATACCCAATTGTAAGTTTTGGAAGGGGCCCGTATAATAGAAAATTACCAAAAAAAAGAATCGCAGAGGGTGCACATCTGGTCGTCTTATCTTCAGAGATATTTCGTGAACCCACACAGGGGTTCAGCTTACAAGAACAGAGTGGAAAATTCTTAGGTGATAATTTGAGTTTGGTCCCTGAACTCGAGATTACGAGTGAACACATTGCACCAAGCGCAAATAGCCTTCAAAAATATCTTAAATGACGGTGTTAGTTCTGAACAGAAGCTGAAATCTCTAATTTGAATTTCTTGCAGCCCCCTACAATTCGACGGGAAATGAGACGTGCGAGGAGTATGAGCACCTGACCAACTGCTCGTACGAGTACAAGCGATACTTCAGCGAAAGCAAGACCGTTCTCTTCTTCATAAGGAACGAGGTGTCGCATACACTCAATCAGGTCACCATTAACATGTACGAAGGTGGGTAAAGCACGCATTCGAGCCCTCGTATCTTGGTACTTATTATTACTTATTATTACAGCCCAGCGACAGTCGCAGCTTTCTGTCGTTGTTGTGCCAGTTACTTGCACGTTGGTGGCCGTAATCCTGGTGGTCTTTGGCGTGGCCTACTACATACAGCGGGGAAATCGGTAGGAATTATAATTGAATTAATTATGACTTGACTACAGCCTGACTTTGACAGCTTTACGGTTGAAGTGGCCGACTTCAACTTTGGGGATACGCAGTCCGTGGACATGGAGTACAAGACATTCCCGCAACGGCTGTTCGACAGCATCCGCGAGGCGTGGTCGTGGCCGTGGCCTGGACAACGACGCCACTCGCAGTCCAGTGCAGATCTCATGGCGGATGAGCCGCCCAGCCCGGGCTTTGCCCAAGGCAATGTGGGCGATGTCGACAGCAATCTGCGCTATAATACTTTCAACTAAAGCGCCTTCAGTTGGAATATTGTTACCTAAACCTAAATTAACCGATCTAATTTAATTTAATTTCGACGCCTAAGCTGGATGGCCGGCTCCCTGCTGTGTGTGTCTCTCCTTTTCCATCACGAATGAGGGAGACGCAATTTGTGGGACTCGAAAAGGGGAGCCGGTGTGATAGTTTTGTTATTATTTGTATGTATGTATGTACGCACTGTCATGTGCTTTTAGTCATTTTCTTTTTGTATCCACTTGTATTTACACGATATAGAATCTTCTTTTCCATATTATTTTCCCACATCGTTTCCATTGTATACATCTCCGTCCTGTCCCATCAGGGTGACCGTTTATGGTATTTTTTACAATGTAAAACCGCTCTCGCTGTCCATAAACAAACTATTTTATTCAGAACTTTATTTAATTTTATCAGTAGCAAGGTGCCGAACTAAATAAAGTTCAATTATAAATAAAATAATGCGTTTAAGGACAGCGAGACCGTATTTTACATTGTAAAAAATACCATAAACGGTCACGCTGCTGTCCTGTCCCATCTACGCACACACTTGCTCATCAATGGCCAAATGTCGAGTAGCAAGCTACCATTAAAATCGCAATATCATCGGATACCTGCGGATATTGTTAAAGACTGTCTTTGTTCAAAAAGCAAAAAGCAAAAAGAGAAAAGAGAAAACTGGTAAAATTTACACTCTACTTATGCGTAAAGATAAAGAGTTATTGCTATAGCATAAGTCAATTTGATTGTTTTCACTGTATCGTCGTGATCCGAATTCTATGACAAAGACACACGCATCTCACACTAACAACACACACATACACACACACACACGCGAACACACAAATATTCATTGTGATAGATAATAGAAGAAACAGTATGTATGTTTAACTAAAACGAAAAGTTTAAAGAAAACCGTATACTTATGAACATAAAAGGAGGCGTGTGTTTTAATGAACTTTCTGGAATTTCAGCTACCGCAACTTGGGATGTTCTCAGAGCTCGCAAGTGGGGGTGCTCAAGGGTTTTCACGGGTAAGTGGGGGTAGTTAAGACAGAGACTGTATTAAATCCGGCTCGAAGGGCCAAAATGTAAAGAGGTTCCAAAAATACGACTTATAAACCGTGAGTTTTTGTAT
This sequence comes from Drosophila tani, assembly GCA_008042535.1. Lineage (NCBI taxonomy): Eukaryota > Metazoa > Arthropoda > Insecta > Diptera > Drosophilidae > Drosophila > Drosophila tani. The sequence goes on along the minus strand of VNJO01001318.1, from coordinate 9,981 downwards.
GAAAACTGAATTTTATATAGTAGATAAGTCCTATGTTTTATCTATGAAAGACAGTTAGGAGCTTGCTATCGGACAGAGCTTTCAGGGTGGTCCAGGATGGAACCCTCTCTACTCAGAGACAGATCAGGGCAGAAGTGGGGGTTCCCATTCACTAAAAGTTCGCCAAAGACCCGATTAGATTGGCTCTTTCCTTTTGCACTCCTGCCCGAAATTCGAGGGCCATTTTCGGTCTCCTTATATAGGATCGGAAAACTGAAAATCTGCTCTGATTATTTTGCCATAAACCTCTAAAGTAAGCGTGTCGAGGAGGACACTTCTGACGCATCTTGTTATTAAATGTAAAAATAATCTTGAACTAGAAAGAAAGCTAACTTCGGTAAGCCGAAGGTTGTATACCCTTGCAGTCTGCTATTGCATCATTGCATATCGACATATTTTGGTAAAATTGAAAAATATCGAAGTTTGTAAATATGCATTACCTTTACCTACACATTTTAGATTTTACATGTGGAGTTTTACATTTTCATACAAATCGACCGATCGCTTCTATGGCAGCTAAATGATATAGTTGTCCGATCTTAATGAAGTTAAAAGCGTAATTCTCAAACCGTAAAAAACTGTTTTATCTCAAAATTTATTGAAATACTTTGAAAAACAAAGAACTTATAATTTTGTTACCCGGTACCCATAGGGAACAAGGGTATTATGGGTTAGTGCCAACCGAGAATGTATGTAACAGGCAGAAGGAGGCATCTCCGAACCCATAAAGTATATATATTCTTGATCAGCATTACCAGCCGAGTCGATTTAGCCATGTCCGTCTGTCCGTCCGTGTGAAACAACAGATCTCAGAGACTATTAGAGCTAGAGTTACCAAATTTGGTGACAACATTGGAATCTGTTGCACGCAGATCAAGTTTCTCTTAAAATTTGGCCACGCCCACTTGCGCCCTCAAAAATCATAAAAATCGTAAAGAAAGCTATACTCGTTATTTTCGGGTTAAAGTTAATAGATAGAATAAATTAATAAAATAGAGCGGACGTTTCCTGAAAATTTCAGTAAAATCGGATGATAAACATGGGAGATACTAGCAATAAGGTTAGAATTTTCACACACCGCCCTAAGGTACTGCTGTTGCAAGCTGTAGCCGACAGGTGGCGCATTCGAGCCTTGGCCGTGCGATATAATGGCGCCAACTGCAGAAGAAATGACAAAAGAATATAGCAAGAAATGACAAAAAATAACATAATTCATTTTTTGACGCCGATCGAGCGGGTTTATATGTGTTCATATAAAATGTATCATTCATATTTAAGTATGACATTAAATTGATTAGGTCGGGAGCTAATTAGAGAGGCAGCTATAGGATATAGTGATCCGATTTCGTCCGTATATATACTGCGTGCTAAAGAAATAAGACTATGCTGAAAATTTCAGCCTGATAGCTCAAAAACTTAGAGACTAGTTCGCGTATAAACCGACAGACGGACATGGCTAGATCAACTCGGCTGGTGATGCTGATCAAGAATATATACACTTTTTATATAATACTCTCTGCAACGGTATAAAAATATGAGGAAAGAAAGCAAACCCAATAAGTTTTGGTTAGTTTTTAAGTATATTTCAAATGGATGTTTCTTAACTAAATCGATATAAATGTATTGGCGTTACGCCTGTCATTAGTGTTTCAAAAAAAGTTACAGTGACTAGTGGGATCCGAGAACTGTGCACAGGACGGCCTCGATCTTTTGGAATTGCAGCATGGAGAGGTATTGTTTGTCCAAAGACCAATAAAATCACTAACATGCCGAAGGGTCATACATTTGAATTGCAATTTGAATCTATTTTTCTGCAGGCGACGAAAAGCTCTCTCCGCTCGCACAAAGTTGAGAGCGAAAAATCTAGAAATTGAATGCGCTTCTATGCATGAGTATATGCAATTTCTAATGTCTTTGGTATGTCCTTGGCCTTTGTTCACCTTGAAAGGTGCAGTGTTTCAGTGCGTTGTGATTAAGCCAGAGCTCCTCCAGGAGTTCGAGGCTCACCAGATTGGCAATCGGTTCTGGTCCAGATCCATTTGTGACTCCCTTCCCCAAGCTTACAAAACATGTCTTTGACCTAAGCAAGCCGTTGCAAAATACCCCCTCACTTATTCCATTTTATTTCAAACAAGGAATCGCTCTCGTTCAGTGTACTAATATATTTTATTCAAGAAAAATGAGCAATAAACAATTCAAGATGCTGACCGGCTGCCCGGATGAGCTGCCCAATCCGCACAAGAACTGCCTGAACGAGATGCTGCAGGCGCTGATCTGCAACGATAACGACGTGAAGCGACTGAACACGGAGCTGCGCAACTTGCAAGTGGAGTTGCAGGCGGAGATGGACAGAATCAACGCTGCCAAGTGCGGACGCGAGCCCAAGGGAAAGGGGACGGTGGTGTGCATTGACAGCATCGAGGACATGACCCAGTTCGCCCAGCAAATCAACAGCCTGGACGAGGTGAAGAGCCACTTCACCCGGCGCACCGAGGAGATTCGGAAGCGGCGGGACAACATAATCCTGTACGCACGCCAGTGCATGAACGCCTACAACGAGGAGAAGTGCAAGTTCAAGTCCTTTCACGAGAATACGGTGGACTACATAAAGCGTACGGCAACCCTCTCCCAGGACGCGGAGGTGATCCGGGGCTGCGAGAAGGATGTGTGTGAGCTGCACAAGCGCTTCGTACGGGAGGTTGCCAACCTGAAGAGCTGCGAGTCGGAGCTGCTACCTTTCTTCAAGCTGCTCAAGGATTCTGATCCGAAGACCTACTGTGAATGCTGCTGCTTCAAGGAGTACGACTGGCTGCCGCAGGGCAAGAACCTGGAGGCGGTTGATGCTCTGGCCGTCGAGATCAAGGAACAGATGGGCGACGTCCTTGTGCGAGCCTTCGCCCAGCTGCACCTTCACTCGCCGCAAGATCCACGCGCTTTCATCGCCGCCTATTTGATGAATTTGGATCGCAACGAGCAGGAGATGAAGGCGAAGCTCAACATATTCCAGGCGGATCCTGTTGCTGAGCCCCCAGAATTGTCCGACCCCACATTCCGCTGTGATGATGCTTGTCTTCCCTACCCCAAGTAGTGCCCCACTTGCATTTCCCGACCAACGAAATCAATTCAACTATGAGAGACACTTCAAATTGAGTTTATGCGAAGACTTAATAATTTCCTTTTGGGTTTCAAGTGCAACTATATAAAAATGTGCCAAATTTTGAGAAGATTAAAATATTAAAGCTTGCTCTCCTGGGCACAGTTCGATCGCTCTCCATAAGTTTCTGAAAAAAAGGCTAAGCTGAGAAGATTCAACCGAAAACCAAAACAAACCGACACGAAGTGTTCTGTTCAGACTGGGAGCAAGGGCGAAGGGCTTTTTATACCAGGCAGAAGAAGGCTTCTTGGGCCCAATACAGTATTTTTATACCCGGTACCCATAGGGAACAAGGGTATTATAAGTTAGTGCCAACCGAGAATGTATGTAACAGGCAGAAGGAGGCATCTCCGACCCCATAAAGTATATGTACTCGAGCACTCTAAGCTTATTTTTTGGCCTAGGAGGGAAGAGGGTAACAGTGACAACTCTGCGCTTTAAGAGTTCCTAACACTTAGGTTTTAATCGAAAGACAACCCTTCGATACTTCCTATCTGTCTCTTTTTTTCCTGTCAAAAGTGAAAAGTGCTGTGTCAGCAAATAATTACTTTTTCCTCAATTGCTGTTCAGAAGTCGAAGAAAAAGGTTGTACTTTACAAAATAAAATTTATTCCCAACTAAATCCTTAATTCCCAAAGACAAAATGGAGTCGGGCAAGTCATATGGTGAGCAGCAGAAGGAGCTGAAGGAAGCCAACGAAAAAAAAAGGAAGGAAGACCTTGCCAAGCTGGACGTCATGGAGTACCTTCGCAAGTGCTCGGGCAAGAAGTACGATAAGCCTGCCACCCTGGCCGACTGGGAGGACACTAGCAATGTACATCAGGAGATTCGGGACATGATGCGCTTCTGTGATTTGCAGCCATGGAAGCCGGTATCGTTGACGGACTTGCCGAAGCCGCCACCGGAGGAGGTCCCGAAGGAAAAGGTGATTGCCATGGGCTCTGGTTCCCGCAAGTTTCCCTTGATCGTGGATCCCGAGTACTTCAAGCCACGCAAGACCCGTCGTGCGGTCAATAAGGATTGACAAATAGATGAATAACCAAATCCCAAATATAATTAAAGGGTCCCTAAAATATGATTATAATTTTAAAATTAATATAAAGACAAGGAGAGTTTTTACATCAAATAAAAAATAAATCTCAGCTATAATTAATTTTAATTTTAAATTTAAAAGAAAGCTAGCATGGTAATTATACCCGGTACCCATAGGGTACAAGGGTATTATAAGTTAGTGCCAACCGGAGGTGAAGAAAGCGTTGCCGGACCATCAATTTGGCTTCCGACAGAGTCATGGCACCCCCGAACAGTTACATAGAGTCGGTAAATTCATCCTGGATGGCCTCCAGCTGAAAGAGTATACAGTTGCAGCGTTCTTAGATATCCAGCAGGCGTTCGATCGAGTGTGGCACCCTGGGCTGCTATATAAGCTCAAAAGGATCCTTCACCCGCAACTATTGGAGATAATTGCCAGCTTCCTCCGAGAAGACTATATTAGCCAGACCTATTACAGTAGGCGTGCCACAGGGGAGTGTTCTCGGCCCAATTCTGTACAATCTCTTTGCTCATGATGCCCCCCTCGAAGCTGGTCATGCGCATAGTGAAATATGTATAGCTACCTATGCAGATGACACTGCAGTTCTAGCCAGGTCTAACTGCATCTATGAAGCCACCGATGATCTGCAGTTACTGCTGAAAAGGTATGAGAACTGGGCTTGCAGGTGGAACATCTCGATCAATCCCGAAAAATGTGCTATAGTGACCTTCGCTAACAGAAAAGACTCTTCGCCGGGTGTATTCCTTCATGGTCAGTTGATCCCTCAGCTTAGGGAGCATACCTATTTGGGCGTCACGTTTGACAGAAGGCTCACGTTTGCGTCCCACTTAAAGAAAACGCGCTCAAAACTAGAGGCAGCCGCTCGCAGACTCCACTGGCTAACCAAAGCGAAATCGAAACTCAGCCTGGTAAATAAGAAAAAGATCTACACTGCTATACTGACGCCAATTTGGCACAATGGGCTGGCCATTTATGGAGTGGCGGCCAAAACGCATCTCAATAAGATCAGAGCTTTCCAGGATAAGTTCCTGCGACACATCTCACAAGCTGAATGGTACATCAGAAACAAAGATATTCACAAGGATCTTGAAATTGAAATGGTCGGTGACACAATAAACCGTCTGGCAAGGGCCCACAAAAAAACCCGCCTTAAAGCACACCCCAACCGCCTTGCGAGGAAAGCTACTAAGTCAACAACTAGAAGAAGATTAAAACGAACAACATTCGGGCAACTGCCGTCCCGCACCCTTCAATAACCAGTTAACATAACCCTCCCCTAACTAAACTATCTTAGGGTTGCTGCCCCTAAACACACCAACTAACACATCTGTACATAACACACATTCACCTCTAAATACAAATTGTATATAAAACAGTAGATTTAGATTAGATTTAAGCAGCAAAAAATCACGTACCAAAATAAAAATAAATAAATAAATAAATAGCTCTTATAATCTCTCAGATCTGTTGTTTGACACGGACGGACAGACGGACATGGCTAAATCGACTCAGCTGGTGATGCTGATCAAGAATATACCATATATACTTTATGGGGTCGGAGATGACTCCTTCTGCCTGTTACATACATTCTCGGTTGGCACTAATAATACCTTTGTGACCTATGGGTACCGGGTATAAAAATCAATGAAGTGGAGAAAATGGTATTGGCCAATCGTCGAGTCACCGTTAGAGAAGTTGCTGAGGACCTAAACATATTGATTGGTTCGTGCCATTCGATTTTTATACCCTTACAGAGGGTATTATAATTTTGACCAGATGTTTGCAACGCAGTGAAGGAGGCTTCTCCGACCCCATAAAGTATATATATTCTTGATCAGCATCACCAGCCGAGTCGATCTAGCCATGTCTGTCTGTCCGTCTGTCGGTTTCTACGCGAACTAGTCTCTCAGTTTTTGAGCTAACGAGCTGAAATTTTCAGCATAGTCTTATTTCTTTAGCACGCAGTATATATGTCGGAACGACCGAAATATGACTACTATATTCTATACGTGCCATAGAAATGTAGGCGAAATTAATTAAATTAAAATTTTAACTTCTCTGTTTTTCAACGTATTTTAACAAATTTTAAGATATAGCAGTTTTTAATGGTTCTAGAATTACCGTTTTAATTTCATTAAGATCGGACCACTATATCATATATGGTAGCTGCCATAGAAGCGATAGGTCCATTTATATGAAAATGTAAAATTCTACATGTAAAATGTACAAAATTCGATGTTTTTTCAACATTACTAAAATGGTTCGATTTTCAATGATCCAATTGCAGACTGCAAGGGTATACCAACTTCGGTTTACCGAAGTTAGCTTTCTTTCTCGTTATCAATGATTTGGACACTGATTTGGGCAATGATTTTGGGACGGGTCGACGCGAAATTCGTACCAAAATTGCTCAATTGCGACCAAAAACAGCATCGCATGAACATTGCTAATGAGATGTTGGACTATGTCCGCGACGACCCAAATTTGCTCCAGAGGGTCATAACTGGTGACGAATCGTGGGTTTATGGTTATGACGTGGAAACCAAAGCTCAATCATCTCAATGGAAGCTGCCGCACGAACCAAGACCGAAAAAAGCGCGCCAAGTTCGGTCGAATGTGAAAGTTTTGCTGACAGTTTTCTTCGATTGCAGGGGCGTGGTGCATCTTGAGTTATTGCCACAGGGTAGAACGGTCAATAAGGAATATTACCTACAAGCTATGCGAAATTTGCGCAAAGCAATCCGCCAGAAACGCCCGGATTTGTGGAAAAACAAAAATTGGCTTTTGCCCACGATAACGCCCCTGCTCACACATCGTTGCTTGTGCGCGACTTTTTGGCCAAAAACAACACACTAATGATGCCGCAGCCACCGTATTCCCCAGATCTGGCCCCCTGTGACTTCTTCTTGTTCCCTAAACTGAAGAGGCCCATGAAAGGACGACGCACAGTAGAGCCTTTTCTCATTTTGCGTTGCTAAAATCGTAACTTTTGAACCAAATAAGATAATCAAATAATTTAAACGGCATTTTACAGGTAAATGTTGTAAAATTTGTATATGTATTGGACAATATGCCACGCCCACCCATTCGCCTTTTTATAGGGTACCAAAGTGAAGAAATCTATTTTATTCAATGAAAACAATTTTTTAAAAACATTTTTTATTTAATTTTTTATCTTTATTTTTATGTATTTGCTTAAATAAAAATAATTTGAAAACTTAAAAAAAATATTTAAAAAAAATTTTTTTTCTCCTATAATTTTGGCTATTTTTTACTAACAAACGGGCCTATATTAGGGGAATTTCTAATAGTTTAAGCATTTCTGGACTATAATTACTTGATTCTATATCTTTTCGCGACTTTACATGCCGCAGAGATGCAATAAACGGGTCAGATGATGCAGCTAACATATTGAAGAGGTCCTCATTTTGCCTAAGTCTGGATGACTTGTAAGTGTTGCAGTATCTATACTTCTTATAGAATTTATTTAGCGATTCTTGAGCTTCTTCTGAAAGTTCTCCAATTGGCAAAAACTGATATTCAATTATATCTTTACCATGTTCTAGAATTTTGTGGACTGTTGGAGTCAATTTCTTATGAGGATACTTCTCATGCAAAAGCGAAGCTGTGATGGAAGCATATTCCCCATATTTCACCAAATCAATTTTCTCCTTGCAATTGAGTACATTCAAGATCGCACCCAATCTTTGAATGATTTCCTCGTCAATTCCAGTGATTTCTGCCGCAACAATGCAATTTTCGAAAAATCTCCGAGAAGTATTTCCATTGTTTGAGTTTCCATATCCGGGTTTCGGGCAGTCCACTTTGAGTTCAAGTGGCTTTGAAAACGCTTCCTGTATTCGATATTTCCTAAATTGTTCCTTTTCCTTCTTTGTCGAATTGTTATTATCCCAGTCTTCGTTGTCTTGTGGAAGGGTATACGCCAATTTCAACAAAAATTCCATACACCTTATCCGAGCGTGTAAAGGTGAGATTCCGTAGTTGTAGTTTGCCTCCTTGGTTGTAGAATCATCCAAACTTCCGAAATT